>JAGDQP010029931.1:7209-22989 GCA_022664845.1 Lepisma saccharinum | reverse complement strand
TATTCGATGGAAGGGGATGGCAAACTACCATTGGTTCACTTTGTTCTGCGACCTTGTGAGTCAGGACCTGCTTTCGCGAAGAACACCTAGCATTTTATCAATAATATCATAGGTCAATATCTTAGGAACAAGAAGAAATTAAAACAAGGAAAAGATGGTCAAAAAATGCTTCGTCATCCAAACCAATTTGAAAACTAAAAAAAAAATAAAAAATAAAAAAAAATAAAGATTTCAAGTTAAAGCCAAGGCCGGATTTATGCATCTAGGCGCCCTAGGCTCATGACTTTCAGCACCCACACTCCGTCCTTTTCCTTACCCCCTCCCGACCTTATCCCTTCACACCTGCGCATTATGACAAAATGCTTTCCTCGGTCGTCTCGCAATTTAGTAATAATAATCGTAACGAGATAATAATTATTTAACTCTGCTAATGTTCTTACTTATGTAGGAAAAAAGAAATGTAAGTTTACAGAATTGAACCCTGCAGTATATCTAGCAGTTGGATTACCGGGCCACCCATCAATAAGTCGCTCCTAAAAACTAGCAACTTCAAAGTTACAAATTCTCTAGGAGTGGACAAAAGCGACACTACAAACTCATTCGCTGTATTGAATACGTGGGCAGCTCTTTGAATGTTGAACACCATCTCAGGGAATATTTATCTCCTAAAGATATAAGCTTAAGTTAGGGACAAAAATTATGCTTTGTTTCTACTGCCATAAAAGACAGGTTAGAATATTTTTAGGTCTTTACTCATATTTGGATCAGACCCACCCCAGGAACTAAATTATTCCATCACCATTTTCTTCGTTCACGCAAACTCCATGATCATTTTCTTTACAAGATCGCCCGATAATTACATAATATTAAGGCCTACATAAAATAAATATATTAAAGTATTCAACTACATAGTATGAAGTTAACTTACCTTATTTTACTCTTTATTTCACTCCTCTCGTTGTGCATTTCTTCTGTACAGGTGAAAAAAGATAAACTAGATGGCGCAGTGAATGTAAGTCTCGTCGTAAAAGATAACAGATTACCTGTGTTGCCAGTACAACATTTGAAAAAACAGACAAAAACAACAGAGAGAAATTCTATTTAACACCAGGAGACAATAGCAAATTCTTAGGGCTGATTTTCAAATACGTTTGCGTTGCTTGCTTTGCTTGCGATTTGGGTGAATAGACAATTGAAAGACACGTTACAACATGTAATAAACACACCACAAAACACCACGTGTTTCAATTGGCTATTCACCTAAATCGCAAACAAAGCAAGTTTTCATGAAAATGAGCCCTTACCGAGCCGCTGTAGCTCAGTGGTATGTCCGTCCAGATTGCTGAGTGATTAGTGCGATAGTCTACCGACCCAAGGATCGTGGGCTCGAATCCTGCCTCGGGCATGGAAGTTTGTGAGTATGTTTTAACAATACATACAACACAGTTTTGAACAGTTGAGAACATTACATAATAAAGCCGCTTAGGTCAAATTAAAAAAAATATATATTATAGCGTTGGCGTAGCATTCGGGAGGTCATGGGTTCGATCCCAGTGGACGACCATCATGACTGAGGTCTTTCCAGGTTTTTCCTCAGTCACACCAGGCAAAGGCCGGAATGACACCTTCAACATAGGCCCTGACAAATCCTTTCCCCTTCCCTATCCCGCCTTGAGCCTTAGATGCCTAAAGGCCTTAAATACATAAAATTCAATAGCAAATTATTTTTAAAGCAATGTTTCTATTAAATAATAAAGTATTTAATGAATATTAACGTGATATTAAAGATGTCGATTATTGTTTGACTTCCAATTAGTATTTGAACGCAAGCCTGGAAGTAGAAAAAACATCGGCAACTAGTAAAACATCGCAACGCGTTGGTTTCGCTTTTCGGAAGCCCTGGGTTCAATACCAGAAGCCAACCATCCTAATTAAGGATTTCCAATGTTTTCCTGAGACGCACCAGACAAATGCTGATAAAGTATCCTTAACTACGGCCTGCACCCTTTCCTCTACACTATCACGGTCAGAACCAATCAGAGATGAATGAATTAAATTCGAGAAGTAAGTAGGAGGAACTGAATTCTTATTTTCGACCTTGAGGAAACTTTGGCTCAGGCCGAAGGAAGGATGATGAGAAACTTTGTGGAATGAAGAAAGTGGAAGGAACCGGGAGAACCCCGTGAAAAGTGTAGACAGTGCAAAAAGGAAATCTAGTGTTAAAACAGTAGTCCTGGCAACGATACATGAAACACCTGTGTATAGAATATTATCTAAATCAAAACAGGGTAAGAAAGTGGCGCATTAAAAAATCAATAATCCAAACCAGTTTCGAAAGAAATAGACTTTTTTTTTACACACACATTGCGCATATAACAAGTGTATTTGAATATTTCACCATTCAATATTACATGGAAGAAAACGTTTTTTTTTTTACCTTTAGTTTTAAGAGGCACGAAAAAGATAATGTTTTAATAATAATCATAATAATACAGCTGCCGTGATTATGAGGCCTCCGTACCAACGCTGCGTCTGTGTGTTCTAATATTTTTATATTGCTGAACAAATGACAAGAAATAATGAAATTTTCGAAAGCGAGCCCAATAATACTTGTGAATGTGAATGAAATGAACTGCCTGATATTTTCACTGTTTATTTTTGCTAAGAAATTAGAAACCCGAAATTGCATAGGCGTATAAAGTCGTAAATTACGCGTATTCTAATTTCTCATAGATAATGTCAAAATCTCAGACAGTTCATTTTATTCACATACGCAAATAATACTGGGCGTTTTCCGAAATTTCGTTATTGCTTTTCATTTGTACAGATCCTTAAACATATGAAACCTCACACACACAAGAAGCAACGTTGGTACGGAGGCATCTTAATTTTTCTCACTTCGGAATGGAATTTGGTGCTCTCATACTGCCGGCAATTTGGCCTGAAGTTTTCAAGGGGTTTCTTCAGTCCCACAAGGTGAATGTCAGGGTGGTACCTCAACTGAAGGCTTGACCGATTAATACGTAAACTTAGTACGTAAAGCATTAAAGTCATCCTCAAGGCTGGATTTAAAAAAACGTTTCATGAGCATAAATAAGTCATACAACTGAAAATTATGTTAGTCCCTGCTTTTCTTGAAAAAATATGACGAGACACAAATACAAATTATATAGAGTTTAATGTGAACTATTTCTGGCGTATAATGTATGGACTTAGATAATTACAAAATATAGTTAACGTAAAAAAGTGTACAAAAGTGTACAAATATGTACAGTAGGTGAGAATAAAGTATACCAGATATTGTGTCTCGTTTGTGCTAAAAGATGTTCACATTCTGCACTAAGAAAAATAGTGCTTTAAAGGTGCTGAAAAAGTATATACAAATTATTACAATTTTGCTTGGAACACATTCGAACACTTTCACAGCATTTTTTTACATAATTCGTACACTTTTAAAACACATTCCCGCTTTTGAAAGTGCCCTGAAAGTGTAAGAAAGTGTTTTTTTTTTTACAGTGTATATTCAAGAACGTTAGATCTGATTTTCTAAACCCGTTGCAAAAGAAAGACGAATTTTCGTTCATTGCCACGCAAACCCTATACGGATTGTACAGCACTTTGAACTTATTCATCGATCCAATTTAGCATTTTCGCGCGTGTATTGGTGGTGTATGTATCACGAACATTAATCACATTTCTTCCTCATGAAAAGTTGTGGTTTGTCCATAGAACAGTTTCTCGAGGCGCAATGCCGAGATGGAGTTCGCTCAATTACTTTGGCTGTTCTGTTGCTGCGTCACAAATGGCGCAACATTTTGCTTCATACCGAAAAAATTAAATCTTCTCTCTTACATTAGAAAATTAATCTTACATCGTTATTGAATTCAACTCTTTATTTATATAAAAGTAAGTAAATTCTCCTTTTACAGCACATTAAAAGTACACGAAAATCAAACAACTCCATTACTTATATATACCCAATGCAAAGACTTTTTAGGTACTATATATATAGTACCCAAAAACCAAAAAGTCTTTGCATTTAGTAAGTAAATGTTTATCTGAACTTGTCTGGTTTTTGCATCAATCCTCCTAGTAAATAGTAGACACAGACAGACCTGAAGATTGCATTATTGCCCTAAATTAATTGTGGACTTATTGCGGAACACTAACGGAAAGCATTTCTTTTCACCTCTAGACTATTCATCATCCAAATACTTAATAGCGTTAATTATTTTACAAGCTAATCTATTCAGAAAGAGACTCAAACTAAACAATCAGATGCAATTATTGCTTGTTTAGTAACTTTGTGAAAAACGTAGTATATAAATAAAATATTGCTTTTAATAACGTAGTATGTAAACGTAACAATCCTATTTAGCGCTTGACGTTGTGGTCAAACAGAAAATTAATAGATAGGTAATTACAGACAAGAGATTTTAATGTTAATATTTTATAAAAACGTGAATACTTTTTAAATATGAATAGGGTAATTTAATTCCCACGCAAGTGTAAAAAGAAAAATTTTCTATGTGTTTGACTATTCCTTTGCTTCCCCAATGTTTAGTTTAGTTTCATTTACATGAACGTACTAAGTAATTTAAACTACTTATAAATAACATTTCATGTCACACTTTGCTCTTATTTGATATATATTGGAGAGGAGACCACATTTGAACATCGTGTTACCCAAATTTAATTTTGCTTCCACATACTCAGATAATTTGTTTAAATAGATTAACTAGGCGTCCATGAAAGTATTTACTGGTTTTCGAGACAAGGAGTTGGGGACTATCGTTCAAAGGTGTCCCGCTGTAGGTCGAATTGAACAAGGATAGGGGAGCTTTGAATATGCCTGGGGCAGTTTTGAACAAACTTAGGGATGCTGTTAGCTCCGGAAAAGTACAGGAATTGAGATCTGCGTCCTGGTGTCTCGAATATAGTTCTCGAGACGCCCTCAAATGTCCCGGTTTTCAGCAAAGAAAAAAGGAAGGAAATAATTATCGTTTTCATTCTTTTCATACGATTAAATTATTTTCAATTTATAAGTAGGCATTTCATTAGTTTAGAATAAAAATGAATACATACAAGACGGATTTAATTAATTTCACGATTAAACTATCTTCAAATTGAACGAAACATGTATTTCATTGGAACGGGGACAAAGCGTTTCGCAATTCATTGGTTATTATTGTCGGTATTGTCCTTTGGTTCTATCTGCATCTTCCTTCAGAGCAATTTAAACCACTGGCTGAATTTCTTGGTACATTTCCGCTGATCAAGACAATGCCAAGTAGAAACGTAAACTTTACCCAACAATGATCACATGTTTCAGCTGATCATTCGACCAGAGAATATTTTTCTTGTTACTTCGATCAGTACTCCCAAGCGCGGACACAGGATGGTGAGAACGGATCAAGAACATTTGAATAACATGGGTTTTTATTTATTTATTTATAACAACAGGCAATACAATACAGAAATATAATAACAATATACCTTACTTTGATTGTTTTGATGTTTTAGTTTAATTTTTATTTATTACATTCATCTAATGCAAATAAGTTACTTATAGCGTTTAACCATTCCGTTTTTGTTTTTCAATTTGTATATTTGAACAATTCTCGTGAATTAATGGTGTCCAGGATTTTCACTTCTGAAATACGGTATAGCAACCCTACATACTAAATAAAACGAGAACAATATTCACTCTTCTTAGAGCGGAAAGAGAGACCACTCTTTTTAGAGCTCAATTTTCAATCAAAAAGAGTGGCTTTCAAGGAAACACTCTCGCTTTGAACGAAAATATTCACTTCCTAGATGGAATTTCAATGCTGTCAAATAAAATTCATTCTTCAAACTTGAAAGAGTGATTTATCATCTTTTTTAGAGTGGTTTATTTTTCACAAGTGATTCACTGCGCCATTATTTACTGGGAATGTTATCAAAAGACAAAGCTATAATATGAAATTTATCGCGTTGCGTTTAGTTAAAAATGACAAAAGAAAACCTGAAGAAAAATCAGTAACAAAAAAATTCCAGAAGACGTCAGGAGTAAGATATCTACATAAAAAACTTTGAACATTGTTCTCAAGTTCCTGATGAGACGAAGAAAAAAACTTTTCGAATGCGTATTCTCGCAGTTAGAAGGCTAACTGAGGGGTTAAGGTGTTGGATAGCTGGTCGGAAAGTACCGGGTTCAAATTTCCCCTATATTAAGTTCTTTGGCTCTTTACTCATTTATAATACATTACTTTTCTTTCTTACTGCTTATAAATAAATCTTCCCCTTTGCATCTTCATACATTTTCTACGCTTTATTGAGTCGTTTTCGTGTTCAAAAGAAGAAAACTTTATGTGACGAGATGGAAATTCATCTAAAAAGAATAGTATGTCTAATAGGGTGATTCAAATTGGGGGGATAATTTTGGTTCTCGGAAAAATATTCGGGACACCCTGCCATTAGGTTCTTTGCATCAAATAACCAATTCGTGTGAAAATTAGACTCATATGATTCAATTTTAGAGGTCGCTACCAGCGATGAAATTGTTTTTCTTAGATTGAAAGAAATATACAGTTGGACATTATTTTACTGAAAGAGGGATTTACAGTATTTCCTCGGTTTATAAAAAAATGATAAGTGTCATCAAGGAAAACTTGAAGATGCACACAAACGGTACTCAACTCACAGTTATTTGTTTTTACATAGATATTGTCTGTACTGCTTCACCACCAACATTAGGTACTGCCTTTGTTCCTCGCACTTTGTGTGGAGTATGTTGTATTCTTCCATTAAGGCAACACCACGTTCAGCCAAGTCATTAACAACCTTCATACACCTCACTGTTTTCTTAACACTAACAAACTCTTCATTTGTATCCCAAGTAGCTGCATCTTCTTGGAGAAAGCCAGATTGTAGTCCACAAATATTTTTGTGTTTTCAGAAGGAAAGCTATCTAAGTTTCTTTCATCAATGTTATGTGGATGTACTTTTGCACTCTTGTGAGTACAGATATCACCTTTTCTATTCATAGGAGCAACTATGCTGTTCTTCGTTTGAATCAACAGGATCATCGAAAAGTGAGAATGCAATTAGCTCCTCAGACAAATACCACAAATGATTCAGAAACTTCTTCAATGATACTTCTGCCAAATTGGGATTAATGTCTTTGTATTTTCTCAGTGATTTCAAAAATTGCAAGTCATTTCTTGGAGCAGAAACACAACATTCAGCTATAAACCATGCTTTTACATAATTCGTTATAACAAAAATACATATTTTAGTTATTCCCTCCTCTTCGTTTTCTGTCATCTCAAAATGGTCATATTTTGAGTGAATATATGGCTTTTGCCATCCACCTAGCTTGGTGAATACCAGCCGGTGCCCTGAAGTAAACTTTTTCTTTTGACATTGCACCTAATATTGTGACAATGAGCTTAAGAAATTCTTTGTAATCTTCCCTAGGCTGGTGCTCATTCAATTGATTTTCGCAGAAACTCAGAACATCATCCTTAACATTTCTTATTTTGTCTGACATATTATTATCAGAGTCAATAGTTCGGTAGGATGCAGTAGAAATGTGCTTCCATAACTTCTTAAATCGTTGAAACAGCATGATCTCCGGAGCTGTAGAAAGAAGGACCAAAAGCTTCGAGAACTGCGGCTTGTAATACTATTTCTAGAATATGATGACAACAAGGCATCCATAGCAAATCCTTTTTAAGTTATTTTTCAATTAGGACACATGCACCTTTTTTCAATCCTGTGTTAACAGCTGTCGTGTCAAAGCACATACACTGTATATTTTCATGCATATTCCATGACAAAGCTGTTTCACACACTGCAGACTATATGGCTTTGCCAGTTCCAGATGGTAGTTTTAGAACCCCGAGAAGTTGCTCTACCCCTTCTCCAGATACCAAGACAGGAAGACGATCAACTTTGGAACCATCATAATGTCCTCTATTAACTTCCCATCCCAGTGAATGGCAAGCAGAACACCTGGCTGGAAGTTTGACCTTATAGATTCTGCAATTTTCTGCCTACTCTTTATTCTTTTCCGACGTATGGATGAGTAACTGATACTGTAATCAGTGACAACAACACCTAGCTGTTCAGGTGTGGGTTTCAGAACAGCTGCAGCTTTACGGTCACTAAGTTTAGCTACATTAAGACTAGTAACTAGATCATCATTCAAAATTACCCTTTTACGAGGTTGTGCAGATGTAGAGCGATCATTGGAATTAGTTTCTGTTCTACCAGGTATATGCATAAGTAGTTTCCGGTTTACCTAAGAGATGGCGCCAGCGAAAAGTACGCAGCGTATTCATTTGACACATACATCATTTTGTTCGTCTGACATTAAACTACAAACACACACAAGTTGAGTCCGCCAAACACTAACGTCTTTGTTTTATCGTTCAGTGATCATGTCGAAGTTTGTGCCTGAAAAAGAACATTTGCGGCACGCATTGCTTTTCTTATTTAATCAAAAGAAAAAGGCTGTTGAAAGTCATCGTATGCTGGTAGAAACATATGGTGAACACGCTCCATCGATTAGAACATGTGAGACATTGTTTCGACAATGTAAAAGTGGTGATTTCAATGTGAAAGACAGTGCGCGCTCCGGTAGACCACAAAAGTGCGAAAACGAGCAATTGCAGGTGTTATTGGAGGGTGACCCAACTCAAACTCAACAGCAATTGGCAAAAGCATTAAATGTGTCACAAGAAACAATCAGCAAACGTTTACGAGCAATGGGGAAGATCAATAAACTGGGTAAATGGGTCCCACACGATTTGAATGAACGTCAAATGGAAAATCGCAAAGTCACTTGTGAAATGCTGCTTCAACGCCACGAAAGAAAATCCTTTTTGTATCGAATTGTGACGGGTGACGAAAAATGGATTTATTTTGAAAACCCGAAGCGGAAAATATCGTGGCTTTCACCTGGCGAAGCCGGTCCTTCAACACCAAGGCCAAATCGCTTCGGCAAGAAGACCATGCTTTGTGTCTGGTGGGACCAGAGCGGAATTGTGTATTATGAACTCTTGAAGCCCGGCGAAACCGTTAATGCACAACGCTATCGCTATCAAATGATTAATTTAAATCACGCATTGATCGAAAGATGACCGGAATGGGCCCGAAGACATGGCAAAGTGATTGTCTTACACGACAATGCGCCGTCTCACACAGCAAGACCAGTGAAAGACACCTTGAAATCGCTTGGATGGGACATCCTTCCGCACGCGCCGTACTCCCCAGACCTGGCGCCATCTGACTATCACCTCTTCGCATCAATGGAGCACGCGGTCGCAGAGCAGCACTTCAGCAATTTCGAAGACGTTGGAAAATGGCTCGACGAATGCTTATGACAAGCAGTTTTTCTAGCATGGTATGCATCAATTACCTGAATGATGGGCGAAATGTGTAGAAGCCGATGGCCAATATTTTGAATAAAACAAAATTAATTTCCCTTGAAAATTACGTGTTTTCTTTACCACAAAAACCGGCAAAAACTTATGCATACACCTGGTATATGATATATCAGGTTCTGACTCAGACGTAGTGATGACTTCATCGCTTTCTGATGACTCTAAAAGTTTAACTTTCTCTGCATTCTTTTGTATTTTTTCATATTCCTCTGTTTTTCTTCTCTCATATCGGAGTTTCTTTTCCATCGCAATTCTTTCCCTCTTTGCTAAAATTCTATCAACGCCCATCATTTTTCCACGTCTACCCTTCTCTCGCTGTGCAAGAAGGAATTGTTTATCTTCTTCAACAGTCATTTTATCTAATGCATTGGCATGCGCAATATAAAAAAGATTAAGGAGGTTTTCTTTCCATTCCACTTCCTTCTTCATCAAACTCTCCGATCGTTTGGCCTTATTTCCTTTGTTGTTCTTTAATTTCTGCCACTCCTTGAAGATATTTAATATCTTACTTATCACATGCTGCTTCTTTCGTGTTGGTATACGAGCTTTTTCCCACTTGTTGAGCGCATGAATTGCAGTGCATTGGGCTGCTTCTTTCACAGATTTTCCTTTCATGTTCTTATAGTAGAAAAACACTGACATTATCTCTCTTGTAGAAGGCAGCTTAGTTGGGTGTAAAGATGATGAAATATTACCAGCTAGCCAAACTTCAGTTTGCTTCCGTGTTGCAATTGTTGCTGTTTTTGCCATTGCTACTTTATCTGTTCAATATAAACTCTAAATAATGCTCAGCTGCTTACGAACCACGATATGAAATTGGTGTAAACTCTTAAACTATAAAATAATTCACAAGGAATCGCCACTTTTCTTCTCAAACCTTTAAAAGCAATTTTTGATTTTCTGTTACATATGATTAAGTACGACTTCAAACAGAGGAAACAACGTTCTTCCAGATGACTAAACTTATTCAGTACTGCGATCCTGTATTATTTAATAATACTTGACTGAGTTGTAACAGCAAATAATATAATGTGATGTACTGCTGTTACAAAAAAAAATACACACCTGCCATCTAGCGAGCAAATGTGTTAACTAAGCAAATAATATATCTTACACAGTATTTTCCCAGAACCTTTAATGCCCGGTAGCGACCTCTAAAAGTTATTTAAATGGGATAAAAATTATACAGCATTAGTTTTACATCAAAGAGAAGCTACTGACAGGGTGTCCCGTGAAAAATTCGAAACTTCATTTTTTTGAATCACCCTAATGTCTAAGTTCACATCGAAATGGATTACAATAGATCCCATCTTTCTTCAAGCGGAAGTTTTTAATTATTTCTCCGATAAAAATTGACTTTAAAAGAGTGGTCGCTCTTTCGCTCTCTAAAGATGAACTATTCCGCTGAAATCGAGCAGAATTCCAATTCATCTTCGATCTCTCTCTTACTTCATAACTTTCTTTTTTGGTAAGTTGTTGGTAAGTGGTTGTAAATACGAAAGTGCAAATAAGCGAAAGTAAACTTAGTTTGACTTGTCATACAAATAATATTAACTACGCCATTGTTAATGAGAAACAGATAGACTATCGACTAGACCCCCAATTTTGAGGAAATGGGCCATTTCAGCCTGTAAAACGAGTGGGGTGTCATTTGATTCAATTTATGTCCACATTACGAAAATGGGAACCCGGAAATCAATTTTGGTAGCTTCATAGTTTTTGGCGGTAAAATTTATTTTGGAAGAGGGAAATGTTCAATAGGTGAGGGCCATCTAATTGGCAAGGCTGGGGCCCTCCCAAATTACCCGACAGTTATGAATGATGTCTCGTTGGAAATCTAATGCTACAGGTCCCAACAGTGTATCATATGTTGCCATTGTGCTTCATATGTAGAAGAAGAAGAAGAAACCTGAAATTTTACAGAAAAGTCCGATTTTTTCATAATTCACAGGCAGTTGGTAACATACGCCTACGAATAAATTCCAACATATACCCTAGGTATTCCCGCCAAACATATGCAACAATAACAAAGTTCGATGCCATACAACTTAAGAGAAAAATATGAAAAATCAAACATTTCCTTAGTGAGCGCCTTCTACATTGGGCTAATGATCAATATGTCCACCCGGCTTTCTCCCGCTTCGGCTACAAATATACTAGTGAAACTTTGTCACCCCGTCTGTTGTGTACTCACAACAATTGTGAGAAAACGTGAACCACTTTAGGCAATTATCGGCGCAACTATGGCGTTTCGATTTATTACAGCACCGCGGTGGTAGCCATTTTTTAAAGAAATTATTCAGTAAAAATATCCACCTTTTTTTACCTTTCTAGCCGGAGAAACCATACAGACAATATATTACCGCTTAGGTTGGTTCTTGTCATTTTAGGATGTTTTGTTTCATTACTATATCAGCCTGGAGCCCTCCACACCAGGCTGCTGGATTCTCTTTCTTTGTATATGTAATATAAAATAACTTGTTTTTGTAGTTGTATAAGTGTAGCAGAGATCTTTGATTCTTGTTTTTGTTCTAGCGGTTTATTGGTATTCTTAGTTAACTTTACTATTTTGTCCTGTGAAGCTTTCTGTGCTCATGAGTTTGGCCAGGGTATCAAGTGGGCCATATACGTATGTGTATCAACTCCTCTCTGATTCTGAGGTTTTTATTTTTCATTAGGCACTATTCTTTTTCTTTTCGGTATTTCGGTTTGTGTGAATCACGATTTCAGCTGTCTGGTGGAAGTGACTGTGGTTATTATTTTAGTGTTCTAAGATTATCTGTATCGTTTTCTCTGTTTGCCTTGTTTTGGCCGGTTTTTGTATTTAATTACACTTTTCTCGTTCATTTAGTTTATTTGTGTTGTGAATTGCACAGGGAATGTCCCATATATGTTACAGGTTTGTATTCAACATAGATATTTCAGGGCAGGTCCAAATATAGATACTGACATAGGAAACAGGTACGGACTGTTACAGTTGCTTTGCCTTTATGTTACAAGTTCTTTCCACCATATCTAATGCAGTTTTTACATTAGAACCACCTGCTCCGTATGTAGTGTAGGAGGTAGTGGTAAAATAATTCACTTTTGGAGTGAAAGTTTACCCTTTCCACTATGTATTCTGAAATACAACTTTTCTGTGGTGTGTTCAAGCCTCTTTGGTTCATCACATTTTTGTAGGTAGGAAATTCAAATATCTCCATATGTGTTAAGTATTGAACTTCATTCTTAGTTTAGAACTTCAGTTGATAAGTGTTTATATTTCCTCGGAGATACCGAAATGGAGTTATCAAAAAGCGTGTCTTAGATGACACTTGTAAAATATGTAGGAGCCTATGGCAATGCACTGTGGACCCAAAATTCGGAATTTTACACTGCACATGAAACTCTAAAACTTCCAATTTTCAATTCTACTCAAATCAAGCGCCTAAACGGCGTATCCAAGAAATAAATGGAAATAACCTTCCTTGTAGATTATTTTGTATTTAGTGATCTTCGTAAAATAATATTTTGCTCTAAATTGCTTTTCAGACAAGACATTTTACAAAATTGCTTTGCCGCTTTTTTTCAAGATAGCGGATTATTTGTCATTACGTTTTTTTAATATAACTAGCTACACCTTTCTGCACACCCAGATTAAAAAAAATATTTGTTTTGGGCTTATTTCTAACCCTGGAATGTTTCTGTTGTTTGTTGTTTCTATTTTCAGAAGGGAAAAACGAAAGGATATATTTGCAGAGGTGAAATGTATTTAGTATCACTTTGCAGTATATTATGTATTTAGTATCCGTTTAGAATTTATGTTTACTATACACTGCTAGAAAAACATATTTGTGAAAAATGTTCTTTGGTTGTTATACGAGTGACAGGTTTGAGTGAACTTACTTTTGAAGTGAGCGCAGCTACACTCAAAATCAACCTTCAAAAACTGAGCTAAACTGACGCTCAAACTCTCGTTTTAAAAACTGAGCGCACTCAAACTCGCGCTCACCTTATTTGGGCTTACGCTCAGAAATGTAAAGGTGTGCACTTGGCCTAAACTGAGATGCCTGAAAACCAGAAAAGGGTAAAAATAAACTTTATATATTGATTTGTTTTAAACATATAGATTATTCATAGAGGAGTTGCAAACTTCTGTTAAAAAACTGTCATCAAAATTGTTGAGAGTTCATTTTTTTTCAGAAGCAATTGCTTCTCGAAATTTTATCTGTTAACCGAATGAGCAGGGAAAATAGCACTTCTTTCGCACAGCTGAGAAATGTTTCTACTTCAGCACTGGACGCAGGAGCGTATTGTGTTTAATGTGCATTTTTCAATACTCGGTCAGTATTTACCTATTCAAGCGTTGTAACGTTGGTTGTACCAACCAATACTCCATATTAGGAACTGAAAATGGGGCATCCTCCTACGAAATAAAAGCATTCATTTTGTACAGGTCTTCCTTCAAACTGAGGGTTTCCATTTTAAAATTTTTCCTCTTCTTCGGCTTTTTCCAAAATTCATTATTTTGTTTCTGCATTCTTTTGTAGATTCTGTATCCACTTCAATTTAAACCTGGGGTGAAGGCTTTATTGCTATATAAAACAGAGAATCCAAGAGACTGCTGTGAACAGGAGAGCTGGGATTCGAGCCTCACAGTACAAATACGATAGACAGTATGAAACCTGGGATACCGTTTCGGTCGTTAGAGACACCGCGGTTAGGTCGTATAGTCCTTGCAATACTTTTCTTTAACACAGTAAAATCATAACTTGTGGCAGAAGACTAGAATGATTTCCTCAAACATGAAAAAAAAAACTGTTCTCTGATAAAACAGGACAACAAAACACAGTATGTTTATTTGATATAAACGCGTCGCACATACATCAAGGAGAATATTGCGAAACAAACATAAACCAGAATCAAATTAGGGGCAATGAAAGACACACCAAAGAGAATCAAAAATAGAAATTAGCATTTTTACCATGTACGTGCGGGAACAAACTTGATTAGGTGTTTTAAACACGAGACGAAAAATTATTGGTCAACAAGGGTGCACGCAGAAAGGCTAATTATGAGAAGTACCTGGAAAAGCCCTTCCGAACATTAAGTCACAACGATAATTACATTTTCTGTACATATTTTGTACACATAGCTAAACTTTGGCACGCTTCCAGTTCATGCGGTTTTTGGACACTTAGAAACATGAATTCAAATTATCAATATTTCCTGGTTGAGTGCTTGAGAGCGGGTGTGCCCTGGCGCGGGTCCGATTCTGGGGATTGTTTAAAACATCAAAATATGAAACTTTCCTCACTTACTAACTAATGTACCAAGGACGAAAGTGCTCAAATTGGACAGAACTCCCGTCTGGGTGGCCCTGTGGGCCCAGGTAATTTATTTTATCATAATCAACGAAAAATCAAGTCACAAAGCGAGCTGATAGCGAGAGTTCACAGAACAGAGAGGGCTCTCTATTCTGGGGTGCAGTACAGCACACAGTTTTCGAGTAGCTCACGAGGAGACCTGTGCGCACGAGGAGGAAGGAAAACTTGTGCACCATTACACCTTACATCTGTACTTCTTAGTACAGAATTGATGATCGATCAACCTATACACTCCAACCTGTAGTTATTAGTACATTTGATATAAAAAAACGAACCTCCTGTAAATTTTGGTACAATTTGAGAAATGTGACCCAGCTGTACTTTAGTACAACTTCAAAAAGTGAACACTATGATCGGTACCAGTATTTGTTAATACAATTTGAAAAGGCTTGTGCATGTCAGAATAATCAATTAAAAAAGTCGAACTGTACTTGTTAGTACAGTCACGAACTAAAGTAAATGGAGGTTGGAATGGAAGAAATAGTAGCTTTTTCCTCCAGAAGAACTGTTGCCCTGTACGGCTATTAGTGAGACAATTAACATGACAGTACAAATATGCGCTAAAGCATAAAATGCCAGCATTTTCCTCCATTTAGAGGAAGAAATATTTAGTGGGTGAGTATCGCTTAGATAACCACAAGAGAGTTGACAGGAATCTCTTTCTTGTCCTGTTCAAACACGCACACACACATACACAAACAGAGAGAAAGAGAGAGAGAGACAGAAAGCATTTAAGAAAATGGGGAGAGAGCAAAAGAATAAAGAAGAGAAAACAAGGAAAGAGGGAAAGAAAAATGGCACAAGATATGGAAATAAATGACATTTCAACGCTTATAAACACACAGTCGGCTTCTCTCTCTCCCTGCCCCCACCTTCCTCTGTCTTGTGTTTGTCTCAATGTGCGGGACAATTCTCTTTCAACATCTATCACGAACAGAATTTACTGCGCTTAATTCCTAGAAGAAATTATTTGGAATGTCGCT
>JAGDQP010029930.1:0-22991 GCA_022664845.1 Lepisma saccharinum | reverse complement strand
TCTAAGACAGAAAGGCTATATTTTTCATTGAATTATAAAATTTCATCATTAAATACTACACAACATGTGAAATTACTTGGATTACATTTAGATTCCAAATTGGATTGGTCAAGACAAATCGAAATTCTGTGTAATAAGATCACGTCTAAAATATTTCTACTCAGGAAATTGAAGTACTTAATACCGAAAAATGCTCTGTTACAAGCATATTTTGGTCTTATTCATTCTGTACTTTCCTATGGAGTTATGTTCTGGGGAGGCGCTCCCGGGGTAAAACGGGTGTTTTTACTACAAAAATCGGCTATTAAATGTATTATGGGTTTAAACCCTAGGGATTCATGTAAAACTAGTTTTAAGGAACTGAAAACATTAACTTTGCCTTGTTTATTTGTTTTTAATTGCCTGAAATATATAAAGGAAAATATAGACAAATTTAGATTAAGAGGATCTCTGCATAACTATCCTGTTAGAAATGGTAACAAAAAAAATCCACCTAAAATAAGGCTAAAAATCTTACAACAACTACCAACATATTGGAATAAGAATGTTTAATCTTTTACCAATGAGAATTAGAAACAATAATTTAAAAAGATTTAATAAAGAAATTAAAGAAATATTGGTTAACTCGGCGGCATATGATATTGAGGAAATAAAAATAGCTTTGCAAAGCATAGAGTAAGTACATGGAATAAGAGAGAAGTTTAGACTCCATGCAAATGCAATTGTAAATATTTTGAAGGGACAATTGAAATAATCAATAAACTGTACAAAGTGGATTACAAGACTTATATTTTGACTTGTACATGGCTACACTATGTTTCTATTTTAATTGTATTCTAAATTGAAATTTTATTGTTTTGTATTTTGACATTGTTCGAACATTGTATATGTGAATGAACGAAATAAAGAATATAGATATAAGAAGTTCGGTGGGAGAGTCAAGATAGCATCCCATAGGGCAGATACACTTTCTACTACAGGGGAACACAGCCTCACGATTTCGGAACAGGATTTCATTAAGAACAGTATCCTTCAGGCGATCAGAATATAGAGTTCGTAAACGAAAGACTATCGTACGTTACGATACGTATTCGATGGGGCAACACGGTTTTATTAAACGTCTATGCTTCCGACCGAGTTGGCTACTGATAACGACAAAGGTATATAGATATATTCTACGATGAACTAGAAAGGCTGTTTAACCGAATGCTAAAGTATAATTCGAAAATTACGTTGGGTGATTTCAATGCAAAGGTAGGGAGGGAAGAAAAATATAAACCTACCATAGGCAAATGCAGCCTTCACGCAAAGACAGCAATGGAGAAAGACTGATAACTTTAGCGATTTCGAAAAACCTACTGGTAAAGAGCACGTATTTTGAACACAAAGACATACACATGGGTATCTCGGGACGGCAAAACTCTCAACCAGATCGATCACGTATTAGTAGATAGACAAAGACAAACCAATAGTGGAAGGTGACACCGACCATCAATTAGTGATTACAAAAGTAAGGGAAAAGTTGTGCATCGCGAACAGAGAAAGCAAGGGGTCAAAACAACTGAAATTCGAAGTTAAAAGATAATCCGATCATAAAAGCAGATTACCAAAGAGCACAGCGAAGGAACGTGTAGGTGAGAAGAAACAACAGAAAAACAAACCTTGGTTTGTTGAAGAATTCCTTAAGGCCATGAAATACGAAAACATGCCAGGCAACGATGGTTAAGTAATAAAAGCGAAGCAAATACCAACCACTACAGTAACGCGAAACGAAACGCCACACGCTGGTTCAGAAACAAAAAGCGAGAATATCTGACGCAGAAGATTCAGGAGATTGAGGAAAACGGGAAGACAAATAACATATACAAAGGGGTAAACTCGTTAAGAAAAGATTACCAGCCGAGGTGAGGAATGATTAGAAATGAACGTGGAGATCTTCAGGCGAATCCGACTAAAATTGTCGATGTGTGGAAAAGTTATTTGGACGAACCTCTTAATGTACACAACGGGGAACAAACAGAGGAATTTGAATTTCATACCGCAGAACCGTGGATTCCCGAACCTAGCGAGAGCGAGATCGAAATGTCGGTGAAGAAATTGAAGAATTTCAAATCACCAGGAATGGACAATATTCCTGCCGAATTAATTAAAGCGGGAGGAACGGCACTAATCAAGGAACTACATAAATTGATAAGTGCTATATGTAGAAAGGAGGAGCTCCCAAAGGAATGAAAAACCTCAATAATAGTTCCGATTTACAAAAAAGGCGATAAATCGAACTGTAATAATTACCGCGGAATCTAGTTACTTCCAACCTGTTACAAGGTATTAAGTAATATTCTGTTAACACGCCTAAGTGCATATCTAGATGAAATAATTTGAGATCATCAATGGATTTAGAAAAAATCGATCCACTTTGGACGAGATTTTCTCCTTGAGACAAATTTTGGAGAAGAAATGGGAATACAGTGGGATGGTTCACCATCTATTCATTGATTTTATCAAAAGGGAAAAGTTATACAGTATCCTGATACGATTTGAAATTCCGAAAAAAAACTGGTTCAACTAGTAAAAAGTTGTGTCTCAGCGATCCCATAAGCAGAGTACGGATAGCTAATAGCAGATAGGTTGTTACCTATATGATATTAGCTATCCGTACTCTGCTTATGGGATAGTTTCAAGATTATGTCAGATAGTTTCAAGATCCCAACGGATTGAAACAAGGCGATGCCTTGTCACCACTACTGTTTAACCTTACGTTAGAATATGCGATTTTAAAAATTAATGGGGACAAAAAGGGGCTATTATTGAATGGTTTGAATCAACTGTTTGTATACGCGGATGATGTAGATTTAATAGGGGACGATATAGATGCACTACAAAGCAACACCGATGTCTTAGTACAAGCGTGCGATGAGATAGGTCTACAGGTAAACATAGATAAAATACATGATAACAAGCTGAAACACAGGGAATTAATGAAATAAAAACATAAGAATTAGGGATGAGGCCATAGAGAAAGAAAGAAAAGGTCTGTTAAAATCGGGCAACGCATGTTTCTATTCAGTCCAAAAACTTCTAACATCGTGATTAATATCAAGGAAATTGAAATTAAAAATATAGAAAACTGTTATTCTGCCGGTAATACTTTACGGTTCCGAAAGTTGGAATTCGGCCCTAGCAGATGAACATAAATTACATGTGTTTGAAAATAAGATTATACGGTTCGAAACGGGACGAGATGACTGGAGAGTGGAGGAGACTGCATAATGAAGAACTCCACGGAATGTACGATTCACCAGATGATATAAAAATAATGAAATCGCGAAGACTAAGGTGGGCAGGCCATGTAGCTCGGATGGGGGGGAAAACGAAGATTATATTCTATCCTGGTTGGAAGGCCGGATGGAAGGAGACCATTGGGAAGACCGAGACGTCGTTTTGAGGACAATATTAGAAGAGATAGGGAAGTAGGTGTTAGTGATGAAAACTGGCTTGATATTGCCCAGGATAGAATCCAATGGCGAACGTTTGTTACTGCGGCGATGAACTTACGAGTTCCATAAGCCATAGGGTTAGTAAATGACTTAGTACTACATCTATGTTTTCATTACTGTTATCCAAGTAGTAAGTATCGTCTGCAAATATTACAACACTGGGGAAATATTCTCCGGAAGATCATTTATATACAAAAAAAAAGTAAGTGTGCCAATACTGAACCCTGAGGCATTCCATATTTTACCAATGTAGTCTTTGATTTGGAGTCCCCAATTTTTAACTGGAGTTAAAGTTGATTGATTAATTAATTGGATTTCCTTGTGTGAGAGTCAGTGGTCCAGATCCTATCAGTAAATGGCTTGCTCCGAAACATTTACGTGACATAGCTGTATGGCAGACATTGTGCCAGAACTAGCAGTAAAGAAGGGCGGAATCCACGAAAAAGAAGTGAAGAAAATTGAGTGAAAAATAAGGTTAAAACGTTGAGAAACAGTGGCAAAAGTTGGTTAGTGTAAAGTTATGCCAGCAAAGAGTCACGTTGTAAATGTTTCGAGAATTTAGAGAAGTTCGAAGACAGAAAAAAACATCTTCGATTCTTTCTGGAATTTGAGTAGTTTTGATGAGCTAAACGCGTACTTGGCAGTGTCAGTGCACCAGTATTCAGAGGCACAGTGGAAAGAATATGCCAGAGGGGAGTCACAAACAACATTAGAGGGTATACTATGTGAAATGTCAGGTAAGAAATTCAGTTTGAAAATATCACCATATTAATTAGCTAGATACTGTGTGTTAAATTGTCGTATACAGAGATACAGTTTGTTTTTGTTACAGGGTCAATGCAGTGTTCGTGTATGCAAAAAAAAAAAAGAAAAAAAGAAACTTCTCTATTGCATAATAAATAGTAGATGCTCTCCAAGCAAGTCTTAGATAGATCTATTGTAGTGAAAGATAGCATGGTGAGCACGAACCAGGAAACAAAATTCCAAACATTCTGTTTGTGAAAGAACATATTCAAAATTTTCCTTCAGAAAGTAGTCATTACAGTTGCAGAGAAAATGCGAATCGCATGTCTTTGTCCCAAGATCTAAGTACAGTATTAGCTAAATGTATGAGTTGTATTTTGAATTATGCAGAGAAAAACGCGAAAGCCTGTAAAAGAATGATGTTACTGGGACATATTTAATAAACAGTTAATAATTTGTCATATGCTAAAACAAAATCTGACATATGCTTATACTGTGACAAAATGAAAGTGAGGATGGTGATATGAACATACTAGAACTGATTGGGAATTGCACAAGACAAGAACCAAAAATGCACAAAATTAGTTGAAGAAAGACAGCAAACAGTCAAGAGAGGGCAGTACCTATACCATTAATTTTCATTTATAAGAGAGACTCTCACTTCCGTTACTAACATGTAGTATCAGAAAGGCATCCATCTCAAAAAGAGGAAGTTTTAGATTTATAACTTAGGAATTCATGATTATGAGAATGATGTAAGTCATGTAGATGTATGGGGTGAAAATGAAAGTCAAAGAGGAACAATAGAAATAGGTACTTGTCTTCTGCATTATTAAAAGAA
The DNA here is from genome assembly GCA_022664845.1 of Lepisma saccharinum. Lineage (NCBI taxonomy): Eukaryota > Metazoa > Arthropoda > Insecta > Zygentoma > Lepismatidae > Lepisma > Lepisma saccharinum. The sequence goes on along the minus strand of JAGDQP010029930.1, from coordinate 17,909 downwards.
TGTTAGAACAGGCGCAGTTCATCTATAACAGACACCTCAGACATCTGTGAAGGGGGCAAGTGGCTGTCAAGAATACAGAGTGTTTAAAATTATATAATATAGATATTTGTAAAGAAATTGATAAGTTAGTAACAATTGTTCTTGTGTAACGAGTTCTCTGAAATAGGAAATTTAGTTATAAGTCATGGTTTGAATCTTTAATAAACCATCTTAAGCTAATTATCAAGAGGTACTGTGTTTTGAATTTCATAGGATTATAGTTGCTTATGGTCATTTCATGGGGACTTCCGTTTTAAACTTATGTAAGACAATTCGGAATATATATGGGAGGGATATCTACCACCCTGGAATACTAGGAAAATTTTAGAAATCTGGAAAACTCAGGGAAATTTATGAAGTAACCTGTCCAGAATTAGTAAGAGGAGGTCGTGGGTTCGATTCCCACTGCTGGCCGGATTTTTTCAATGTGTTAAAATCCTTTGTTTTAAAGATTTTTTTTTTTTTTTTTTTTTTTTTTACTTGTGGAATATCAATAGTGTACAAGATGCTTCGACTGGGTGGTGGTGGGATTCTTTAAAAAAAAAATAATGGCGTATTATTTACATGTTTCACTATCCTAAGAACTCAGGAAATTTGAAATAAATATATATATATATACAGATGCTTATCAGAATAATGGAAACACCTGAACGAAAGTGCAACTTACCAGATTAATATGGTGTCGGGCCACCTTTCGCCTTCAGAACAGCCTTGATGCGACGTGGGATGGAGGCATAGAGGTCGTGAATGGTAGCAAGTGGAATATTACACCATTCCTCGTGCAGGGCATCGGCCAGTTCTGTGAGAGAGGATGGAGGTGGAAATCGTCGCCGGAGTCGTGTTTCCAAGATGGACCACAGATGTTCAATTATGTTGAGATCTGGGGATTGGGCGGGCCAGGGGAGGTGTTGAACTTCATCCCGATGTTCCTCAAACCACGCTGCAACAACTCCAGCTGTGTGAATGGGTGCATTATCATCCTGGAATATGGCGTCATTGTCCGGGAACAACATCCGGACCATAGGATGCAAGTGGTCTCCTAAAATTGCGACATAATCGTTGGCAGTGATGCGTCCGCGAAGTGTGACCACAGGACCCAATGAAAACCATGATATTGCGGCCCACAGCATCACCGTGCCGCCGCCATGTTTCACAGTTGGGCGGAGACACTGCAGATCATACGCTTCTTTGGGCGTTCTCCACACATAAACACGGCCCGTGGTTTGGAATAGGGTGAATGGTGACTCATCCGACCATACCACACGTTTCCAGTCGTCAACGGTCCAAGTTGCATGGTCGCGGCACCATTTGCGGCGTGCTAAAGCGTTCTGGTCCCTGATGAGAGTTTTGGTCCGTGCAACACGACCCCGTAAGTTCATGTCATGTAATTCGCGGCGGACTGTGATTGTCGAAACAGGTTGGGGGAGATGCTGATTGAGTTCCTCCGTCACTTGCGCCGCAGTGGCACGACGGTTCCGCGTGACAATGCGCTTTAATACCCGGCGTGCCCTGTCACTGATGCTTTTCTTCCGCCCACTGTTCCGCTTCCCCGATGTGGTTTTCCCGTATGTTGTGTAGGCCGTCATCACCTTCGACACTGTCCCTGGCGACACACCTAACACACTAGCCACTGCCGTCACACTTACTCCACATGACCGCGCACCAACAATTTTCCCTCTTTGAAACTCTGAGAGGTCTCCCATTTTACACTACCTCCGTCTGCTGCAGGTAGTGTAAAATGCACACTCCTGTTCCACGACGCCTGACGTAGTATGGAGACCGACCTAACACACCACCACCAGCAGTCCGGCGCTGCGGTCGCCACGACACCACTGCCAACCCATACATCTGACGTGTTGCCAACTACAGGTGTTTCCATTATTCTGATAAGCATCTGTATATAACGGAAAAACTGGAAAACCCAGGGAATTTCGAGTCACATAATTAGCAGACTCTATGATAGGAGGTCTAGCTGCTCAGCCGTTTTTGTAAGGAAGTTTTGTGTTTAGTAAGTTAGTCTTGATTCATTTTTATATGCGTTCGACTTTCATTTCTTTCGGCTATGTTTCTGATATTGATGCTTCTTTACCGTTCTGATTTGACAGATTTTTTTCTGGTTTTCCATTGGCTGAGTTAAAGATACATCTTAATTGACTTATTCCAATTTGACTTTTACTTTGATCTACTATTTGTTTACTGGATGTAAGTTCGGTACCTATCTGCCGGTTGTGAAATATATTTCCAGTTATATTAAGTGTGTGTATGAAAGCATAGGGCTGTCTCGGTATGCACAGTTTAGTGATCATTGGTATCACTGAAGCTTCTTTGAATATTTTTTTATGTATTCTCATCGATTGCAATTTCCTAACAGGTGCCCATCTGCTCAGAAATCTACCATCGCAAATCTACATGTAATTCTCAGTGAAGGCTCCAAAAGTTCTCGGTCCATCAAGGCAGCGGCATTTTATCCAGGTGGTTGTTTTCCATCGTATAACCTTCTACAAGCTGAAACCCTAAAGATAAAAGGACGTATTGACTGTTCGAGTCCATCCACCGCTTTCCTAGATACACACATATGGCCTATAGATTGAACTAAAGTTTCCTGACAGGCCTTACCATGAATTACCTCTAGTAGTCCCAGGAGATTTCCGGCAGTCATTTGTTTGAAAAGTTCACTTAGCTCGGATGTGAGGAAACTCCTGATATAATCGATTACTCATTATGTGTGTCAGTCCACTGACTTCTCATTATCACCGTTATTATTATTATTCACATTAATTTGCATTAGCGGCATCTGTGGGCTAAGTCCGTCAATTCTGAGGAGCTTTCTTCGACCATCTCATGTTCCGAAAATATGAGGGGAAAAAGTAGCGACCAAGATTTTGATTCTGTTTACCGTACTGGTATTCTACGATAGACCAGGGAAACTTCAATGAGCATGGTTGGCATGAGCCTTGCTGATCCGAAGTCAGCTTCGCCACTAGGCCACTGAGTAATAAAGGATGATGCTAGAACAATGGTAGGATGGTGATGCAATGTGACTTTCTCCTGTAATAATAAAGACTTCCATAGTTAATTTTGGTAAGCTTTGATGATAACTGTGCACCACTACAGGTGTAAGTAAACAGTGGATTTTGGGTTGCAAATGCTTAGATTAAGTGCTTGACTTAATCATACATACTATAACTGATTCAAACATATCGTACTTCTGTACAAAGTATTGTGACAGAATATTACCGCCATCACAGTCTATATTCAACTAATCAAAACCTTTTTCTCTCTCTTTTTTTTTCGAAATATTGTCCACTTTATATAAGCACTATACAATTTATCATATTTACTCCATGTCGTAACGCAATAATCTTTATTTGTGACCAACTGTTAATCGAATGACAGGAATGAGGTAGCAGACTTGAAGCTGTAATAGACATGGTAAGACTTACAAACAATGTGGTGAAGATTGTTACTTATAATGACTGCGCAATTCAGTCATGTGAGAGAAGTGAGAGTTATTTGATAGAACACCTGAAAATAAGTTGTTATAATACCAGGACGTATCTAGAAATTGATTTTGGGAGGGGTCCAAGGTATGTTTGGGTATGAAATATATATTAAATAAAAATATTGCGCCTAAAATATACTAATTGTGCATAAAATTGTGTTGTTTTTTTTTTCGGGAGGGGGATCCGACCTACCCCCTAAATACGTTCGTGCATAGTACGACATAATATCAGTGTAAGTAAGGCGATGGCGATCAGGTTTCACATTTACCTTTACCTTCCTTAAAAAGGAGAAATGGACAGCAATTATATATAGGTATTTGTTCCTCTCAATCATGTTGCCAGATCAAACTGTCGTTACACTTGCTTGTCTAATCGTCTTCGTCGAAATGGTTAGTTGACGTAACAAAATGCGTGATTTCAACATAGACAGATGCAATTAAGAATGTGTGGCATTGGCATTGATTTTATCCTGTATTTACACTTAGAAGTTGCTTTGGCGTAAATTGTATTAGTAATTCTTTTCAATGGACATTAAGAAAAAAGGCCATTTCATCAAACAAATGAAAAATTCTAAGCAAATTTAGAAATGTTTTGTTTTAACTTGAGTTAAATGTGCTCTCAGCTCACTGTTAAAATATTTTTATACGTTTTTAAGGCTACTTCACTTCAGACGTTGAGTGGGACTGGCAGCTTGCGTGTGGGAGCAGAATTCTTGAGCAGAATACTGAAATACAGTACTTTCTATTACTCCAAGCCTACATGGGGTGAGTTGCGTTAAAAAGAAATGTAGCGTAAACGTAATAATCGTTGTTGTTTTCCACCAGTGTTTGAAATGAAAGTTATTTACTTCATTCAGTGCTGGAATATTATGAAATAAAAGTTATTTACTTCATTCAGTGTTGGAATATTGTGAAATACTTGTGGTGTGTGATTTTTAGTTGCTTAATTTGCTGTTAATTGTGAATCATAGTTTAATGACCTATTAATCAAGAGTAAATTTCTATTTCACAACGTGAATCTTGAACACTTGTCCGCTTCGCCTGTTGAGACTATACACTTTTCTCTCCTACCCCACTTTCGTTACCCTCTATCTGTTTCTGCAGTAAGTGAAACAGCTTCAGCTGTACTGAAAACAGCCAGAGAAAACAGTGAAGTGTCAAAGGAAAATATTTTGAGGTAGAAGTGGGATTAGAGCCCATGTTCACAGCTTTCAAGAATTACTTGTCAAGAACTTTTCGAATGAGCTAATTTGGTTTCTTATTATTCTCAACTCGGCGCAGTGTATTGTGTATGTTGGTAAATTCGCAGGAGCTCATTACTAATGTACTTTCGATGTTAGGTTTCTAATAGAACTGGTGTTGAATTATGTAACGTCTATAACATACGTTTCAGGCTTACAATTTTCAGTAAGACAAATTCATATTATTTAGATGGGTGAAGGTGGCAACCATTTAGCAGAGCAGTGGTGGAATTTGTTCTTTCACATATTTGTGGGTTTCGTGTAGTATTTGTGATTGTTGGTGGAAGTAACGTGTATATTCGAATTGTAAGTATTCGAAATAACAAGAAAATAAAGAAAATAAACCACTGGCGTTACAGACCGAAAGGTCCTGAGCCTGCTCCAACGTCATCTGTCCGCGGTTGGTGGAACTGCGTCCACCTGAGTGACGGCCGTGGAGTCAGCACTGAGCCTCACCTTGACCACGAGCAGGCGTATCAAAGGCATTCTTTATTCACGTGACTCTCCAGTTTGCCTCACGACGCTGGGTGGACACCGAAAAGCGAGGTGCTCCAGCCAGGAATTGAACCCAAGATCACGCGGACATGAGTCCAACGCTCTAACCAATAGACTGTGGAACCCCCATTCCAGATAACAGTGAACGTACATCGTCACCCATGTCCACTTTCTGGCAACATGGAGTTAACATTGCAGTCAAAGACCTTGTACTGAGGGGCGTCAAACCCAAAAAATAATATTACAAAACGACCTCCAAGTGGCTAGAAAGATTAAAAATGAAATGAATTTATACAGACTTTAAATGAAACTTCAAACTTTAAAACTATTTTTTCTCAAAAGTCTGTAAAAATAATGTTTGTACAGTGGATCCGATACCAGATTTGTTAACTTCACCGTTGAAAATTATTTGAAACTGTCAGTGTGATCAAGCCATTAACGTCTTGCAAAAATACCACTGATTAGGGTAAACATTTACGGTCGTAATTTTCGCCTATAGTTTGCTTACAACACTTGTTAACCCTAACACTTCCAAGTGGGGTCCATTTGGAACCCTTGGTATGTTTTCTCTTCATTATTATTTTACAACAGTCCTTGACATTTCATATTTCAGCCATGCTTCTCTGAATATCTACTAAATCTGCATTTAGCAAGAAGAAGTTTAAAAATATTACTGAAGAGAAAATAGCTTTCGATCCACTGGGGTCGATAATGGAGATCTATGTGACAGTGCTGTATAAATCATTGGAGCAAGTGTGTCAAGACAGCAAGGCAGATTGCGAAGGAGATGTCAATTTAGTCTAGAAGCTACAAAGAATTACAGGAAAATCTGTAGCAATTGTAAACGTTCTGTTCGTTAAAAAAAAAAACATAGATTTGAAACATTTGTGAGTATTAATTATTGACTTTTTAGTTTTTAGCACTGAGATTGAACTGCGTACTACCGGATCGTTTCTTGCGGCCTCGGCCTTTATACTGGGTATCGAGAGGATGTAGCTTAGTATAGAATGAAATGCAAGAGGATTTTCTGAACACAGTTCATGTTTAAAAGGAAAGGTTACAAATATTAGCGCTTGACTCACCGGGAGGATTGGCCGAAGTCTCGAAGGCAGCTGACACCTGTCAGCTCGGTCATTGTTAGGTAGAGCGTCAAACTCGTATCTCAGAACGAGTGATTATACATCTCTGAATATTGTTACTCGAATGCTCTCACAATATTCTACCTTTTTGTCTGTTCACTTTTTCCGCTTTTGGGAAAGAGAGGCGCCTGGAAACTACCTGGGTCACCACAATTTTTGAGGGGAGATGATGGCCCATGCAGCTTCAAGAGCCTTGTTTTCAACTAAGCCATCCGGAAGAGTCCTTTTGCGCTATGCACATAGTTAACATTATTTATTACATAGAAGTTATATAACAGGCATTGTTTGTTGCCTGTTTGTATGGTTTTCTGCATGAGTTGCAGTTTTACGTAATACTGTTTATGTAACTTGTTTTTTTATCAGCATCAGCTACTATTAATCGTATGATATATAAATTGTTCCTTGGAGTATGATTATGTAGCACATATATGTGTCTTTGATATAAATGTCCTGGATTCCTAGTTCGGGGCCCGGGAGGCCTTACATACCCGCTTCTCGAAGAAGAATTTCGTATGTACGAAGTATTTAACGAAATTCGTCCGTATTGATGTATACTGTTTATGCCCACCCTTTGTATTGCATCGACGTGGCACCACCACCTATTAACACTTATTAACACTTAGTAAAGATAGGAAAAATAAAAGAAGATGCTATCATAAAAGAATAATATAACATGTAAGCATATATCACTTTCACCACACTTGGAGAGAAGAAAAATATGTGTATAAATTTTGTGCTTCGCTGGAGAAGTCTGTGACATATTATAGCACTGATGAGAGGGGGTATGATACTTTTGATCTTGGTCTTAATTCGTTGGTTGTTCCTTTCTTTGGCTGCTTGCTCTGGGTGTGGGTGAGCAGAGTTGCATGTCTGCTGCGGATGAGGAGGCTGTATCCTTAGTTGCTTGCTAATCCAACGTTGGCTTCTCGGTTAGTCCATGACGAGTGAGAGTCTGAGCGCTTTTCTTTTATAAGATTAGGGATAAAAGTTGGCTCTGTGAAATATCAGCCAATGAAAAATAATAAGGGTTTGGTGATGTTTTAGGTTGAGGAATTTTGATAATAGTAATTTTCGCTTTTCTCTTAAGAGGAACTATTAGGAGTGAGGGTAGCAGAGGGTGGCGAAGTTGTCAAACTAGTGGCTTTAAAAGAGAAAGGTTTGTTGTTATTCAATGGCATGGCGATGGGTATTTCGTATAAGTATTTATCATGTATGGAATTATTAGAATTATTATTATCATCTATCGTAGATATGCAGTTCTTGCTGAGGGTTGAAAGGTAGAGTAGTAGAGCGAAAGAAAGTATCTATAAGTTCAATTTGAGACCTCTTTATCTTAATAGTTCTATACCTTTTAAATCTAGAAAGTCTTGTAAATATAAGGACTATGATCGTTAGTATCAAGCATATTAGGCCATCAAGGCAATTTTTGTCGTCATTCTCTGAAATTAATAGAGAAGAGAAAAAACTTAATGACTGTCCTTTTCTAATGTTTTAATTCGTTTGGACTTTATCTAAAATATACAACATAACGCTATTGTTAGTATAAAAAATAATGTTACAACAACTATAATTATCATCAGATTAGTATACGAAAGGTCGAACTTCAAATGTTTGATATATTTATTTTGAATTTCAATTGTATTCAGCTGCACGGTTAATTTATCTAATTGTCTAATAGTAGAGTTTTCTACTAGTCCAGGTAAAATTTCGGTATTTAAAGTTAGTTGTTGAGTAGCTGTTCGGATTTGTAATTTTGAGGGTAAAATCATATCCTTGAAGATGAGATGCTCGAACTCATTGTAGTGAAAAAATAGTGAGGCGTTATTAGTGTGCTCATAAGGCTTGCTGTGAGAGATACCTGTTTGTGACTTGTATGTCGTATGGAAGGGGACTATAGAGGAAATTAGGATGCCCGCGTTTGTATATATATATATATTTTGTATTGGCGCCGAAAGTATGGAGTTGGCAAGAGGAAAATGTTGTGTATAATTTCTGTGATGCAGTTTGCCTTCTGTGACGTACGGAAACTGTGTGGCTTACAAACGTATAGGAAATTTTCGAATGTGCAAAAATTGCTCTTCAATTTCAAGAAATTCATTGCCTGAAGTAAATAGAAAGCGGGGAAGAGAAAGAGAGGTTTGTATTTTCTGATATAGAAGTCCCATATTTATCACTTTGTGTAATGTAACCATAGAGGTCGGTTTAATTAATGGAATTTGCAAAAGGATATTAACGTTCTTTGTAAGGAAATTAAATTAAACCAAAAATGTTTTTGAAACTGTATAGAGTAGGCCTAAATCATATTTATAAATTGCGTCTCTTAAAAGTTCACGGTCGGACACAAGTTTCAGGCTTGATCTTCTGGTAAAATTTGTGGGGACAGTTTGGTTGTAGAGACGTGAGACATGAATTGTTTTATTTCACTCTGGGCAAGATAGTGGGTGTATAATGCTGTAAGTTTACGTGTCTCTTGGGCCCATTGAAGAAGCTTTGTAATATCCGCGTTTGCATTCCAAGAAATGCTCTCTTTACCTGTAATACGACGTTTTTAACAATTTTAATTACCTGTGTGAGGGTCTCGCATATTGTTACTTTCTGAGGTTAATAAATTTTTCTGGTTTGACCTGTTCGATAGAAGAGACTAAGTGGCGTTGTTGAAAGAAGAAAGGCCAAAAAAATTATATTCCTAAAAGGAAGGAGAGGAAGTTCCTTTTGATACGAGTATTGTTGGCACAAGAAATTGTTTGTGTGGCCGAAATTTTAGTGACAGGGAATAGTGTCTTCAATGTTGCGGAAAAAAGGCTTTCTCAACGTTCTTAATTTCCGGTCTTATCTCGTTCCAAGCGATACAGTACTCTTTGGAAGGGTAAGTAATCTGGAGGTTGAGATTGGATCTAACAGCGATGCATACCTCTGTGTGGGAGTTAACAGCTAGACCTTTGTTGGTGATTGTAGCTCCTAGTTGGTGTAAGATTATCGTGATATTCATGGGTATTATTGTCTTCGACGGTGTTAGTACTTGCATGGATACAGCTATTAGAAATATGTGTTCCATTTTGAATTGTTTCACTCTAAAAAAGAGAGAAAAATGCAAGTTTTAGCTTTTAGTTAAATATTACTGCGTAGGTATATACTTAAATCTGTGCATATATAAAACATCTTAGTATGTTATTATTATTATTATTATTGTTATAATGTCTGAAAAAAATAATATCTGAAAGCAAAGTGTCTTGATTATTATTACCTCTATATTACTACCTAAGTACTTAAAAGTTCTGCTGCGGCATTTTGCTGTTGCCGGTCGTCCGCTTATATACGTGCGGTGTAGGTAAAAGAGAAAAAAATGGTTTACTAGAGTATCATTGCTATCCACCTTGATTCTATAGTAATATATTGGCTTCACTTGGGTTGTGGGAGCAATGTGTTTATGCTTGTGAGAAAACACATATCGCTGGTTATGTTGTGTGTAAATGCGTCACCTCGTGACAAAAGAAAATGAACAGATCTCAGCACTAATAAATCTTAGTCTACTATTTTATGATATAATTCCGATGTCTTTATTTGAAAGAAACATTTCAGCATGTTAATACCTATGGAACACTTATATGACCAAAATTATACAGATAGGTATTGTGTCGCCTGCGGTACAATAAACTATACTATGCGTAGTAACATTTATATATGTGTATGCAGGGCTGGAATGGTAAGATTTTTGGGGGGTACACGCTGCTCAATAAAAATCCGGATTTGGGAACACGTTCCTTTATATTTATGCACTGAGGTGGGTACACGCTGTGATTTATACTATTAGGTGGGTACACGGCGTGTACCCGCGTATACCCTCCATTCCACCCCTGTGTGTATGTAAAAGAAGAGCAGAGACATTTGCTCTTGTCAAAAAAAAATAACATACATATATATATATATATATATATATATATATATATATATATATATATAAAATATAGTACCACAATTGGAGCGTAAAGAAAGGACCTGTTTTACTAATCGTGTTCCTGTATGCTGAGCAATCTCAACGTATGTTGTTTCGCCGTGTGTATGCAAAAGGAAAGGAAAAAAAAAGCTCTAATGTAAAAATATTTCTCTAACTGGAGGAAGTTCTTTAAAATTATATAAAAAGATGCTCATAGTCGGATCGATAGGTGATTCAAAAAGTGGGGGACTATATGGGAAACATGGCATTTCCTCCAATGCTTGTTCAATTCGGTAATCCTTTAAAGTCGGGAAAAACTCTACTGTTTATTTGAATCATCACTTGAAAGGACAAAGCGTTTTAAAAAATGAAACAATATACAATCTTGGAGAGTGCCGCTTGTGTTATCCGTTGTTTTTTTATATGATTGTGCTATATATCTACTCATTTTTTGCTTCTGGTTCAAGACCGTATTGTTCCAAGTAATTTATATCTTGATAGTATGGGCGTAGCCTTTGGATAGCAACATCTTCTAATATCCAATTTCCACGCTTGTCCTGTATCTTAATTAATTTGGTATGCATTGTCATGGAGCTTCTTCAAAATGACGCCTGGACCTTGGAACGGGGAGGTAAAGCCTTAGCTTAGCCTTTCTTGAACGAGGGGTTGTAGACCAAAATCAGCTGTCCGATACGATATTCGTGTGAACGATGTCTTCTGTCGCTCGTGGTCCAATTGAAGATTCTTGGCGACCATTTGTCGTGTGTATTGCATATCTCTTAGGCGAGTAATATTGTCAGGTGTTTCACAAACCATATTGAATTTACTGTCTGTTATATCTCTTAGTTGAAAACCTAGCGTTATGTAATTAATTGGCAGAGTATTGAAGGACGTATGCTCTGATTTATGCAATCAACGTACACGTCGAGGTGGGCATTCCAAGAACGGTGGTCATTTCCTTCTGCTATTCTAGTTTTAATCATAGTCTCTATTAGGTTATGTGTAGTCTCAATAAGCCCTATGCCACTGTGTTGGTATGCGAGGCATTTATATGACTTTACTTCCATATGGTTACACAATTAATGTAGTGAGCACTTCTAAAGGTCTCTCGCTTTTGAAAACTAATAGGATGACAAATCGGAGTATAATCTGTTTGTAAATAAAACTGCAGACAGTTTTAGCAGAAATATCTGGAACCGCCTGATATTAAATAGCGACTACCCTCGCATATTACTGACAAGATGTATTTCTTCCCGAGGTATGAAACGGGATACGTCAATGTGTTGTTGACCTTGTGGAAGTTTAGTAACACTTATACCAGGTGTGTAGATATGAAACCGGAATTTGTGCACAGGCGGCGTTAGCTGTCACTGTGGTTACCGTAAAACTGCGTCCTTGGCGCCACTTGCTTGTTTTGACTGCTGATAACGATTTGCAACTCACAACCAAGCAAGTTTCATGTCATAGTGTAGTGTTTAATAGCGTTGAACATGGCGCAATTTGTACCTACAAACTACGATGTGCGGACAGCATTGAAATTTTGTTATCATTTGAAGAAAACTGCTGCAGAATCGCATCGCATGCTTGAAGCTTACGGTGATCATGCTCTAGGTAAGTCACAGTGCTATACGTGGTTTACAAAATTTAGAAGTGGCGATTTTGACGTGAGAAACGAAGAACGTGGAAGACCACCGAAAAAGTTTGCAGACAGCGAATTGCAAGCTTTGTTGGATGACGCTCAAACGCAACTACAACTCGCTGATCAATTAAATGTGACACGAGAAGCAGTTTCCATACGTTTAAAAGCAATGGGGAAGATTCAGGTGGGAAAATGGGTTCCACATACAGTGACTGAACGACAGCAGGAAAACCGAAAAACCACTTGCGAAATTCTGCTCGCCAGGTAGAAAAGAAAATCATTTCTCCATCGAATTGTGACTGGTGACGAAAAGTGGATCTATTTCGAGAATCCTAAGCGTAAAAGATCATGGGTAACTCCAGGAGAACCAGCGACATCGACTGCAAAACCAAGTCGCTAAGGACGGAAGACAAAGCTTTATGTTTAGTGGGATCTATTATGAACTGTTGAAACCTGGCGAAACAGTTAATACCCAATGTTACCGACAACAAATGATCGATTTGCGTCAAGCTTTGCGTGAAAAACTACCAGAATATGACCAATGACAACATAAAGTGATTGTGCTTCACGATAATGCACCCTTCCACACAGCAAAACCGGTCAAGGAAGCGATTGTGACGTTTGGCTGGGAAATCCTTCCGCAGGCGGTTTACTCACCAGAGTTGGCGCCGTCCGATTTTCACTTATTTGCATCCATGGGATACGCACTTGCTGACCAGCGCTTCACGTCTTACGAAAATGACTTGATGGCTGGTTTGCAGCACAGCTTTTTTTTGGTATGGCATCCACACATTGCCGGAACGATGGCAGAAATGTATCGCTAGCGATGGCCAATACTTCGAATAAAAAAGTTCTTAACATTGTTATCCAATCACTGTATTTTCTGTACATAAATTCCGGTTTCATATTTACGCACCTAGTAGCTCTGACATATAGATATTGACGAATTTTAGCCGAAAGCTACTGTTTCAAATCTGAAATAATATTTCTTAGAGGCTGAAAGGTAGGTTTTCCTATGACCTAGGTGTTTGGATGTTTTAGTGTATGGATTTAAACCACATGGATCTCAAATTCTCTGAAACACTTAATTGCTTGGTATTACGTCGATTGTTGTTGTTGGTAGGTATTCTACAAAGGATATTACCTATTTAAATTATTTGCTATCCCTCAAAGTTTTTCCATCCGTCTGCAGTTGGGGTTTCTCCACGATTTCTATAATCTTCCAGAAAAGAATCCTGTGTCTGGGCGGTTCTAATGTTTGTCTTCAAATAGTACTCCTATGAACTGAGTGTGTTCCTTTGTTTCAGTTTCTTCGTCCTGTAAGTTTTCTGTAATTTTGTTCCGTACATTTATTTGTAAGTCAGTGTTGTTTCTTCCTTGTTCTCCATAGTCTTCGTCTCTAATAGCAGCTATTTGGTGTGGGATATCCAGTAGACTATCAATTTCTTCATCGTGGAGGGCGTTATGGTCCATATTGCGGGGGAAAATATCGATCAAATTTAAATGATTTGGGCAGTGGCGTAGCGTGAAGCTGTCTGTACTCACCGAGGAAGGTAAAGGCCCTGGCCAATTTCCCATGTTCATCTTTTGCGGTTTTGGCCGTGCTAAAGGGAACGTTATCAGTATATAGGTCAAAATGGATTCCTAGTAAAATGTAGCGAAATGATTTACAAGTATAGACGGCAGCTACAATTTCACGTTCATATGTATCACGCTTCTTAGAGTCGGTACAGCGCCTTGAGCAGAATCCGAGTGGCCTCCATTGCTTGTTAACTTACTCTTGTTGAAAAATACCTCCTGAAATCGAATTTTGACTAGCGTCGGAATAGACGCGTGTTGGGCCATTCGGATTGTAGTGCCATTGCCAAGGAATTTACTAGGGCGTTTTTAATGCTAAAAAGCCGTCTTGGTGAGATTTCAACCATGAAAATCGTTTTCCTTTTCTGGTCAGTTCGAAAAGTGGTGAGACCAAAGCTGCGAAATTAGAAATCTGGGCTCCAGGAAAATTACATAACCAAATAAATTTGAGAAGGGATTTTATATCTTTAAATGGTATAAAAATTCATCTATGGCTGAGTGTATCTTAGTAGAAATCTTAATTCCATCCATGCTTATATCGAAACTAAAAAGTCAAACGAGAAAAGAAGAATTTCGCTTTAGAAATTGATGAATGAATTCCGAGTTCTCGAACTTATTGGAACAGATTTTCGAGTGCACAAGAAAAAAAATTCTCCATACGATCAAATCATCTTGGTAATGGCCCACCATTTCAGGGTCTAAATCTTTAGTAATGTGTTTATAATATAGCTAAGCGAGGAGGAAGTAGATAACAATCCCATAGGACAGCGATTTAAAATATAGGAGCCAATTGGACTGATGTTTAAATCGAGGTATTTATGTGATTTTTCGTTAATTTCGCAAAATAAAAAGCTTTATTAATATCCAAGTTTATCATATATTTGCAGTTTCTTAGTTTGTATGAAACTGATTTCATACTAGTATGATTGCTGGTTTATATATATATAAATTAAGTTGACGCATGTCTGCACACAGGCGAACGTGCCTGATGGCTTCTTAACTATTACAACCCTGGAAGTGTAGTCACTGGTGCCTGGGCGTAGCACACCAGCTTGCAAGAAATCGCCAACTTGGGCCTTGATTTGCAGTAAAATATTTAAAGGTACCTCTTTAAAAGAGTGTGCAAATGGTTTTATATTCTTGTCTACGTGTAATTTCTGCTTGTAATTACGAACCAATCCAATGTCAGAACTTGTATGAGATCATATGTTCCGGTACTGGTATAAAAGTGTTTCCACCTTTGTTCTTCGCTCAGGAGTTAGTTTATTCGAAATTGAAACTTAGAAATATCAAGCAGTTTTTTTTAGTTTCTAGAAGACGTTACTCTATTTCGTGTGCGGCTAGTTGTGTTGTTTGGAACACTTCATTTATGGCTGTTGCATCTTTTTGTTTTGAGATGGAATATTCTGCACCTCAAAATGTATGAATATTCTCGAGAATGGTTCTTCTGTGTATTGGTGCACTTCCGTTACTTAAATTAGAAATATGGGCATATAGCTTATTACCAGATGTTATTTGTGGATGAATTCTGATGTGTTTCTCTAGCAACTTGTTGTTAGGTTCAAAAAATGTTTTTACTTTTGGTTTTTACTTTTCTAATTGGTACGTTTAGCAGAGAGTACGGTTGTAATCTATAAAAGGTGTTGGGGTAGCACAATAATGATCTTTACTTTCACTTCGTGTAATGGCATCTACTATTTTACCAAATTTATTTCTCTTATTTTGTGCAAATTTTACCGGTTGTGACCTAGGTATAAAATTAGTTACCGTGTTGGTTTCAAAGCAAATCTTTGTATTGTAATGCCTAAGCATATCACAGCCCAATATTGCATTGCAAAATCTTTGTGGAAGATTGTAAAAAGGATGCTTGAAAGTCATACCACCAATATTAACATCTAATATTACTCCTTTGTCTAGTTTTTAGAGCTTGTTAGCAATACTTCGTATTGTTCTCTTAACAGTAATAATTTTTTTGCGTTCTTAGGAAGCTGTGACTGGAAGAATGCTCAGGATTGAATCACTAAGATTAGTTGTTGCTATGTGTTATTGAGTTTTGCATCTACGGTTGCTATTCAATGGTTATCTAACTTAGATGTAAGAAATGTGTATTTTGTTATTGTTTTTTATAAAGCTCATTTTGTTTATTTGGTTTCCGCGGATGGGGGGACTCGGATGTTCGGCGAACCCCTTATTTAGTTTTAAATCTTGCTCGTTGCCAGACTTCTTGTTCGGCCATATAAGCTCTCCAATCTCGTGTAGATTGTCCACTACTTGTGTTTCTGCTATAAGCGCGGCGGCCATTTCTGTTTTGGTACCCTCTGGAAGGACGTCTGGACACCGAGTTGTGGCCACGAAACTGCTGATTACGTAATGATAATCAGATTGGTTGTACGAACGATCATACTGATTTCTGTAGTTTTGGCGAGAAGATACTCGTCTGCCGGGACGAGAACGGTACTACGTTCTACCTCTATTGCTATTTTTGTTTGATATGTTACTAGTTTTGGCTGCTAGTTGCTCTAGTATTCATTCTTGCACTTGTAATATTAAGTTTCTTAATTTGTCCGTTAGTACCGATATGTCATAATTTGGTATGGTCTTAGCGTTCGCTCGATGTTCGTGCCCATCCTTTGAGCTGTCGGTGGAGGTAGTTCGAAAAGTATCACCAGGTGGTAATGTTTACTTGGAGGTTTATCTAGGGAAGGCTGCAGTGTTTACAGAACCTGCTGCCATCTGTTGGAAGTAGTCTATATTACCACGGCAAGCACTAGAAGTATTTGGTAACTATAAAGGGTTTTGTTGTTTCAAATAGTTGGGCAAATTCTGAGAAGCGGTTTGTTGATATAAGCCGTAAGTCTGTGTTGCTGGTTGAAACGATGAAGGGGGGACCGCTTGCCCTTTCACTGGATTGGGCCAGTACATATCTGGGGGCGTTTGGATCTGGCAACGTTGTACTTGCTTGTAGACCTTGTCCTGGTTGGGTTTGATTTGGGATTGGTTGGAAGTATGTCTCGGCCAGCCTGGTTTGACTCAGTTGAAATTCTAATAAGTTATGTTTTTGCAAAAGCTAGTCGCGGTTCAAAAGAGAATTTAACTTCATTTTCAATTCTTCAATTGTCTTAAATTTTTCCAGAGATACCTGGTCTAGGAATGACTTTCGTAAACGTACAATAATGTAATATATTTTCTTTTGCATGGACATTTCGGGAACTATTTGTTCAGTCAATTTTTTCCTTAAAAATCAAATAGTGGAGGGGATTTTCATCATGCTGTTGAATTTTGGAATTCAAGAGCATTTCAACTTGCATAAAATGATAACTAGGACGTAATTCCTTAATTAGTCCATCTGTCAGATCTTTAAAAGATATTTCTCCGTAGTTACTTTCTTTGTGGATGCTTAGAAAAATGTCGAGGGCAGACCGGTTAAAGAGACCCCTAAACGTAGTTTACATTCATTCTCCCTCCATTCGTTGAGCTGAGCGATGAGTTCAAACTTTGACAGAAATTCGTTAAGTGATTGACCAGTTTTAAAAGTTGACGGGTTAAAAACTTGTTTAAGACGCGTTGCTTCTGAGGCGGCACGGGATGCGCGAGGAGAAAGTTGTGGTTTTCCCTGAGGTGATGTTTGTGGCGAATTCTCAGGTGTATCGTCGCCTGTATTGCGTCCGCTTCTAGTATTAGGCATATTTGTGTTGCAATTACTAAATGAATCGAAGTCCCTATTTGAAACTATATCCAAGAATTAATCTCAACAATGTATGGCAAGCATAAAAGGAAAATAAATGTATATAAGCAATTCTACTAACTTATAATATTAAGCCTTTATATAATTCTTACAAACCACTGGTCTCAAATTGGCATATATTAACAGAAAGAAGTAAGAGGAAGCAAAAAAGGAAATACATAGTATAAGAGGGAAATGTATATATGAAAAAGAAGAGGCTTTTAACACAGCCGAGTCATGAAAATAACTGCAATTCCATGCCCGTTGTAAGATTAAGGGGAATTCTCACCCTTGGGACAGTGAATGGTTTCTCCTATCTAAAAGCATGTAAACTTTTTATTAAAATAGATCGGTAAGTAATGAAGTTAATGACTTCCAATTTTGAAAGCGAGGACTTGAGACCCATACAAAATGTATCATGGCTTCAATTTTCTTTTACATAAAGTAATTTACATGTTTCTAATATATACCATATATGCGGCAACATTGGTTATGGCAAAAAAAAAAGAATGTTTCTTTTATTTTGGTTTCGTTTTCTTTTTCTTCGCGGGGTCACGTTTGTGTCCAGACGTAAACAGAGGGTGGAGGAACGAGCTCCTGACTTTATCCAGATGTCAC
>JAGDQP010029929.1:0-22992 GCA_022664845.1 Lepisma saccharinum | reverse complement strand
CAGATGCGGGGGGAACTTCTATAGTTAAGACGCAGGAGTTCTCACTTGCGAAAATATTTAGACTCATAACGCAGGTGTTGTAGTTTGAAGTAAACAAAATCAAGTGTGTGGCTACAACACGTATTTTGGATCGTTTGCATCATTTCATGTATTACAAGCATCGTTTGTCTGAGAAAGTGCAACTACTAATACAATGGTAGTCGTCAATACGAAAATATAACCACTAGGATTAAACAATAATGTATGTATTCATACAATAAAATAACAACACGCATCCATTAAATAGAACGGACATAGTAATGTATGTTTGTCTATGAAAATAGTTTGTTAGATAATGAAGGGCATACAACCTTCGAAGACAACCACATTCAATATACGTCCCTTGATATTATCGAGAAAAGAATATATTAAGTCCTCAGTACTTCATTTTAGATATTTGTATTTATTCCACTCAATAGAAATAATTTTGGGTTAAGATTTAGACGGATGTTATCAACATTTGTCCTCCGACAAACACAGAAATCACGATACATTACAGATCAAAATATAATAGGAAAAGGTCACTATTTCTCCACAGCAACAGATGCAAAAATTGTACTCTACAAGAAAGTTTCCAGATCCTAACTTGAAGAAAGGGGATTTAAGAGCAGGTGAATCACATGAAAATATGCCAACAAATGCCTCCGATTCTCTTCTTCACGATCATCAAAGCTAATTTGCGTCCTCTCTAAGAAAAATGTAAGTTTTCCGCTGATAGAAAATCTCATAATTGATATTTTGCTCTGTACGCCTCAGTACATTGAGTCCCGTACGGAAATTAAGATCAATCTACTTCATAAATTTCCATTACCACGGCGATAAACACTTTATGTGTGTTGAACGTTCTATTTCCCGTCACATCTTAACTAGGGAAATATAAGAAACTATCTATGACCTGTTTGTGGATGTTCACACAACTTGAAAAATAATATATCAACGATGATCAGAAACGATGGATTCTTCCTCGTGAATCACGTAGTTGTGCAATACATATCAATATAACGTCACTTAGATGCTTACACTACAAATATATTCTTAAGATTTCAAACGCTCTTTGCTCCACAAAATGATTAAATGCTTTATTTATTTTCTTTTCGGTGATTTTTGCTTCGGATCTTACAACGCTGTGATCGGTTCCATACGCTCGAATAGAAATAATATGGAATGAGTAGTTTTAGCCACTTTTATATCACTACTTTTTAAAAGAAACAATAATAGATTTCCACGGCTGAAAAATGCACGGTTCAACAATAACTTTTTGTCTCACTGGGCTACTACGGCAACTAAGAACAACGAAAAAAGCATGCAGTCGATACCTATTCTTTCTGCTCTTTTCACATGAACCAACTGAATGACAAAGATATCCTGTAACAAATACAGGAATGAAAGTGCAGTTATTTTTAGTTCGGTAATCGACATATATTAATTATTTTTATCTAACAAGTTTAATGTAACTAAAGTTTAGAGAGAACTTTGGTTTAAAATTTGCAAGCTACAAATCTCGTTCAGGTTACTCGCTTGTATTTTCTTGGTGATTCTGTTGCTAAATTGGAGAGAGTCTAAACATTTTCACAATCCAACATTAAACGAATCACTGTATACATTATTTGTTTTTGTTTTTATAAGTAATCAAAACACAATGGGAATTAAACAAAATTAAGTAAAATTAAAGAACATGACAAAAGCAACGTTATTCGACCAAGAAAAAATTCTTGTGAGAAAACACAATGAATTTTGAACGTTGAGAAAATTTCACTTTTCACGTATTTTGACTGTAGGTACAATAAGAAACGGAATTACAAGTTATGAGGTGCAAATGCTTACCTGCAACAGATTTAGGTCTTTTCTTGAGAAACTATTTCCTCTGATATTGATCGAAACGCGCCCTGAAAAGTGGAGAACACTAAGCAATTGAAAAGGTCCTACCACGTTTTAGAGTCAAACTAATAGATTTCCTCACCCTTTCAGGCCATAGGCTATCCAATTGTCTATGGATTATCTCTGTCTGACAATGTAGTTACTGAGATGCAGGGTTGGGACAAAATTAGAATACCAAGCGATTGCAAAGGATCTGCCACTTTTATAATATTTTTTAAAAATATTTTTCCATTCTTTCAGACTATGAAGCATGCAACATTATGCGGGTCAATTCTGTCTGACAGTTTTGTACTGAGATCTAAGGGGAGGGGAAACGACATAAAAATACCATATAAAAAATCACAGGTACAATGGAGAAACAAGCATATGTAAAGGACCTGTCAGTCTTAGAGTCAAAACTGTAGTTCCTTCGGAACCTCAGAAATCGAATGCTATACTTCCCATCTCTGTCTGACTTGTAAATGCTCAGATCTAAGGCGATGATGGACAAGCAGACAGGAGAATATGTATATCTCGCTTATTTCTATACACATGGGTTAACAAGTAAAAATGCAGAAAAAATATATTTTTATTTTTTATATTGAGAACAAGACACCATTTAGTTACCACAATTCGGTGAAGAGTGAGTAGCCTAATATAATTTTAGTTAAAATGTATTTTACAAGGCAAATTACTGTTTAATAAATTATGATAACTAATTGTTGATACGTTCTGAACGCAAGAAAACATGGTAAAGTTTGTATTTTTGGTCCATTTTAGTAATTAAAGAATTTGGCCCATCTCGATTTTCTTAGATGTTAAGTTTCTAAAATTGACAAACATTCATGCACCAGATGGGGTTCGAACCCTGGATATTCGAGACGCTGGCTTAGCGCATCACCCTACACGACTACCAGGTCGGCTCTAATCACAAGAACTTGTAATAGAATTCTTTCTGCATGTTCATTACATTTGTATTTTTTCTAATCTATTAATGTAGGAACAAATCAAGAAAATCCACTAAATAAGCTTCAGATTTAGTTTATTATCTTAAACAAAGGACTCAAATGGAATTATAAGAGAACTAAAAATAAATAACATTACTTCCAAGTAGAGTGTAATTAACAAGAACGAAATTTGCTTACTACTACACACAGAATTGAAAACATTGAATGTCTAACTTTTATTGAAAGAACATGTAAACTTAAATAGTTTTGAACCCCTTTAGATTCCATCGTTCAACAAATGACATTTTGATCGTTGCACATAACAGTTAATTTTATTATGTCTAAAGAACTTTATCAGAGGTTGATCTAAAATGTTATGTTCAATTAATGATATTTAAATACTGTAATAATTAAACATACCGATCAGCATGATTATAGCTTTTTTGTGATGATATAGGTCAGCATGGTTTGTTATATGGGTTTTGTTAATGGTAATATGTGTCACAATCTCGATGTGGTTATGGAAGTCTTATTACAGCAGATCAGTTGCATACGACATTGACACAGATTACCTTGAGTGGAAAGCGAACCAACCTGCCACATCTATTTGTTCAATGAATGGAACCGACTGGACTAAGATGTAAGTATGATGCTTTTCTTGACCAAGTTTTAATTGTTAATAATATTTATCCATGGCACTACTGAAAACATCAATGCAAAACAACAAATCTTGTACTGAAAATGAGTGTTAAAGATAGAGAACGCAGTCAAAAGAACTAGACACTAGGCAGTAGAAATACATATATCGCTTAAAGCCAAACACTTTAAGGCTAGCAATACAACATATCTTCACATTCAATAGTCTTATTGTTTGTCCTATTTGTAAACCAGTTTTGAGATATTATCCGTGGTGTTGATGTAATTATGCAACAGATTAGCCGGTTACCAATGAGCCTTTCTGCGTTTCATTAATGTGATAGTGACGTGTAATGCGCATGTGACAACATTTAAGACGAACTTTTTTTTTAAAATTAAATATGGGAAATGCATGTGGAAAACTGAGTTGTAATGATTCAACGTACTAATTCAGGTAGAATTCCTTTTCGTCTTGTAGTTTCCATCGCAATGACACCTACACGATTTGCGATTTATTTCAGACAATTCTGTGCCATTACATATACGAACATCAACACGTTGAAGATGTAATGTAACTCCTGATTCTTTCCCGGGCAGTAAAGTTGAAATAAATTAATTCATTTGCATGAGGAATTACCATAACTTGTAGTTTATTTTACATTATACCCTCAGTAGACAGTACAAATTTAACCATACTTTAGACATTCCTTGACTAAATTTTCTAATATATTTCCTTGGAATGGTATATTCATCACTCCACATTGCAACAGAATCTTGTATGAAACGTGACATTTGATTGGCTTTTGGTACAATGCAGCAGCATTGAAGAGTTATTCTACTTTTCAACTTCGTTGCGTGTTACTTGAATTATTGGGCTAATTTTTAGGATTAAATACAGAATTTTAACATTATTGTTATAAATGGTTCGGAGAATGAACCACTAACAGAGAAGGATCTACTACTGGTGTAATTACGTTATTTCACCTCTTTCTATCTTGTTATTTTATTTTCAACGAAGGCGGATAAAGTGGAATATGCACAGACTACAGCTGATATCCCTTAATACCAAAAACGCAGGATAAATCTCATACTTATAGCGTCTATCTTATTGCTTCATACATAAATTGCGCATTTTGTTATTTTTCTCTAAACCCTACCTTTTCAGAATTGTTATATGGAATATGGAATTGTTATATATATATATATATATAATAAATAAATCACAGCCATATTCAATCCACGAGTGGATGAGGCCTCTCCCCGAAGGGAGGAGCCGGTCCACTGCTCCCACGCTGACCAGACGGGTTGGGAGAGGAGAGCCGAAGCTCTCACTGTGATCGCCACTGTCTTTTATTCACAGCAGCTCCCCAATTGTCCTCACGATGCTGGGTCAACACCGAAATATTTGAGCCCCCATCGGGAATCGAACCCGGGACCGCTCGCACTGAAGTCGAGCGCGTTACCGACTAGGCTACGCAGGAGCTCATATATATATATATATATGTAAAATATATTTCCGATTCATACTTTGCGTAATAATAGCTCATGACATGAGTGTTCATTTGGCAAAGCACTAAGATATTCTTCTTCGCCATTGCCGAGAAAATCGGCTTTGAATTAGTAGGCGTAGGTAAAATGGAGTTTTTCACGTAACTAAATATTTATACATTGAATTTCCTTTAACAATTTACAAATAAACTATGCATAAAATGTTTTCAAATGCTTGCTCTGCAGCATCATATATTTTCGAACTGTATTTTGTACAATGAGATGTTTCAGGACGATGAGGCGTTACCAACGTGTACTGTGAACGTCGTACCTCCAAAATGTATTCCTCTTGTCCAACCATGCGACGTTTATTTCTATCGGCAGCTAAAAAAATACTCAAGTTCCTAAAAACTTGTGCTTATTTAATCGTGAGGTGAATTGGAGAGAAGATTATATAAACATTCAATCGATCATCTGAAACTAGTTGTCTTCTTCGATTTTCCCGAAAATATACGCGTGGTTTGCTTCAAAACTTATGGATGATAAAACAATTTTTGTGAATGTAAAGCATGTGCTTTTTCTCAGCAGTTACTTAAAAAAAGTTATTGTAAAAATTCATTAGTTTAACAGATGTGGTAAATGATGTGATGTCTTCTGCATTCCATATCTGTGCATGAACTATCGATCTGGCTCATGCAACAGCTCGGTTGATACCTCCAAATGATTTGCAATTATATTCAATTGTGAATAAATATAATTATATTGTGTTTTACTTTTATTATTATTTGCATGAAAAGATATTCAACTCCAGAAAGAAAAATATTTATTTGATGACTCACTGTTCAGCTTCAAAATTTTAATTCAAAATACAATTCATCGTTCAAAAATGTTCTTCATACTTCTTACGCTAAATATAATCGGTACATATTATGAAATAGAAATAGTAACGTTCTTAGAATATAAATTTGTGTTCTATAAACATAATGAAGTCCTAATATTTCAAAGCCGATTTTCTCGGCAACACACAGTCTGGCCAATTTCAAGAAACCTTCCCAAAAGTAAAAACGCAAGTGAAGGATCCCAATATCTGCACGTTTATTTTTTTTTATTTTTTATTTTTTGCCGCTGATTACGAATCTGAAATCAGAGTTACAAACTGTAACTCCCTTTATCCTCTATTGACAACCCCTATTCATGAAACAGACTGTATATCAAGTTACAACCAAGATGAATATTATGTTCATGGCTGTTTGTGTTGCCAATTACAAATTTGAAGTCAGACTTGCAAAATTGAATCCTCTTAACAACATTTTAACATTTTAGCGTTGTTAATGAAATATGGTGTGTTTTTCTTTAATAAATGGTTTTTGATTGAATTTTGGGCTTTCATTGTGAATCCAAGATGGCGACTTTTTCAATATCTTGTAATATTTAACTAAACTACTCGTGATGATACACTTCTATGACAAATTTCGTTTCTCTAGCTGAAACGGTGTGGAAAATGGATATTTGGGTCAGCCATTTTAGATCTAAGATGGCGTTTTCCGAAACATTTTGTAATATGTTCTTAACCTACTAGTGATCATGTACGTTCATGTCTAATTTGAACGTTCATTTACGTTCATATCACCAGCAGTTTAGGCTCTTTACTCTGATATAACAATAGGTACTGCGGCCATTTTGGATACCAGATGGCGACTTTTTAAACGTGTAATGCTTTTCTAAACTACTCGTGATAATACACCTTTGTACCAAATTTCATAGCTCTAGAGCAAAAGGTGAGAAAAATGGTTCTTTGGGTCCACCATTTTGAAACGATTGAATAACAAACAGGGGTAACTTAGGGTATTTTTTTTTTAATATTGACGAACATACATGTGACTCTAATTTAGAATAAGTTTAACAGCTGAACAACACGGAACGATATAACTTTTTCATAATAACGTGTTGTATTTTAACTCTTCCAGAAAGTAAAAATCACTAACAAATTATTGTTTCACTAATAATTTGTATTTGATAAATTATTATTCCGTATCTCTTTTAGGTGGATTTCTAAGAAAAATATACCTATTGAGATCGATACGATATGAAAGTATATATATATATATATATATATTAACACTCTAGCGGCCATAATTTTGAAGATATTTCTACCAATTTTTTATATGTTGTTTCTAGGCTTAAGGGCTCGGTTAAGTTCGTTAATGAGCTAAATCGGTCGCCATCTTGGATCCAAAATTTCCGTCGAACCCATTGTTGTATAGAATACACAGCCTAAACCGCTGGGGCTATTGAAATCAAATTTGGCATAAAGGTACAACATCACTGTTTGATTACGAAAATGTTACCTAGTTAATCCAAAGACGTCATCTTGGATCAAAAATGGCGGAAGTAAGAAATCTATTTTCCATATCGTTTGAGCTAGAGATACGAAATTTGACATAAAGGTGTATTGTCACTAGTAGTTCAAGAAAATATTAAGAAATGTTGAAAAAGTCGCCATCATGGATTCAAAATGGCCGCTGAACCCATTGTTGTATGGAATACACAGCCTAAACGGCTGCAGCTAGTATTTTCAAACTTGGTAACACTATACATTATCATTTGTATGTTACTAAAATATTACAAGCTGTATCCAAAGATGCCATCTTGGATCCAAAATGGCGGACCAAAATAAAAAAATCCACGCCGTTTGAGCTAGAAATGCGAAATTCGGCATAAAGGTACATTATGGCGAGTAATTTAGGGAAATATTACAACATTTGGGAAAAGTCGCCATGTTGGATCCAAAATGACCGCCTAAAGTCCCATTTTGCACACCGTTTGAGCTGGATAAATGAAATTTTACTTGAAGTTGTACCATCACAAGTAGGTCGCGACAATATAAGAAAACTTTCAAAAAAGTCGTCAACTTTGATCCAAAATGGCCGCCCCAGAAACCCAATTGCCAAATGATTGAAGGTAGAGAAACGAAATTTTCTTTCAAGGTGTATGACTAAGAGTAGGTTACAATAAATGTGGCCAACCTTCATTTTTGAGCACAGCCCCCCGTGGGAGGGTACAGATGGATACCATGGTGGTGTAGTGCTGTAGGGAGATTTCGGTTAAGATAAAAGAGGCGCATCCTCTCAAAAGCACCGAAGTTGGGGTGCGAACCCACTACGGTGGCCCGGGGGCAGCGCTCCCAGCGAAACAAAGCGAGTATATATATGTGTGTGTGTGTGTGTGTGTGTGTGTGTGTGTCTTGTGGGGTATCGTTGAACAGCTCTTGATGAATAATCTACAAAACAATAAATAGTTTCTCAAATAAGCTAGCACTCATATATGGCGAGATTTGAATTATTGATAGTAAAAAAAACTTCGAGATCTACCTCAGCCTGTAGGCCTACCGAAAGGGATTTTATATATTCTATGTACCTTCACACGTTGATTCCATTTTATTTGATTATGATCTGCTTCAATCTAAAGTTTTTATAAAACTTTCAATAAGTGTGTCATTTACTGCTTCAGTAGCAGAATTGATGCCAATTGAACAAAGGTAGCTTTGCGACTCCTATTCTGGGACAGATAAAAGGTAATAAACACTTTCAGAAATAATTTCTGACCATTACAGATGTACTGAAACCAATAGAACATTAAAAACGCCTTACTAGTTGTTTCTTTTGGACTTTTGGCCAGCTATTTTGGAATTGGCTGCCTGTGCAACGGCAAAGAAGCGAAACTTAGTGCTTTGCCAAATTAACATACAGTTCATTCAATTTTATTACAGTAAATATAAATCGAAAATATATTTTACAATTGACGGACTCTCCTTATCAGACATAAATTAGTTGTGAACTGAGAGAATTAGATCTATGAAAGTTATTCTGTATATTTGAAAATAAGTAGAAATATTGTACTCTCTGTGACAAGAAAGTGGGAAACTTTGGATTTGGCAAAAGAAACAAGAGAGGAGATAAGTTAGTGGAATTCTCAGAAGCTAACAGATTGTTCATTTACAATACGTTTTTTTAAGAAACCGCCTCAGAGGAAGTGAGTGGACATGGAAAGGCCCAAATGGGACCAAAAACGAAATAAACTACGTTCTATCGAATAACAGGGAAATTCTGCAAGACGTGTCTGTTCTGAACAATTTCAAAGTCTCGAGTGATCATAAGATGGTGAAATGTAAGCTGAAACTAAACACTAGACTTGAGAAAAAGAAGCTTATCAGAGGAAAACCGTCAGTTTTAGATCTAGAAAATCTAGGAAAAAACAGATACATTCGAGATAGAACTAAGCAACAGATTTTGCGCCTTGCAAGAGTTAGAGGATGAAGAAGACATCAATAGCAGAAATGAAATACTAACCGAGATAATAAGACAGACAGCCAAGGAAATAGCAGGCACCAGAAAGAAAAAAAAGAGAGCAAAATCTCAGAAGAAAATAAACTCTTGATGAAGAAAAAAAGGGAAATAAAAGAAGAGGAAAATTACATAAACAGGACTGAATACATAGAACTAAATAAAACCGTAAGGAAGAAAATAGGAGAAGATGTACGAAGATATAAGGAAAATATTGTAAGAGATAAAATCGAGAAAAACAAGAGCCTGAAGAAAACCAAATAGCAGCTCTTGATAGGAAAAAAGCAAATAATTGCAGACCAGACGGGACCGTAACAGGAAATAAGGAATAAATTATAAACGTATTTGAAAATTTCTACAGATAATTGAACTTCTTCGAGGAAGAACTAGGAAATGAAGACTCAGAAGATAATGATGTAGATGTTCCAGAAGTAATGAAATATTAAGTGGATAAAGTACTTCGAGGGATGAAGAACGAAAATTCGTCAAGAGAAGATAGACTTACAGCAGAGATGTTTAAATGGGGAGGTGAAGAGATGAAAGAGGAACTAGCGAAATTATTCTCGATGTGCATGTGGAAGAGAGAAATACCCACAAGTTGGAATATTGCTGTTATAATTTTGTTGTAGAAGCAAGGGGACAAAGAACGCGTCGAAAACTACAGACCAATTAGTTTACTGTCAGTTTTATACAAATTGTTCACGGAAGTTATTTTGAATCGTATTGAACTGGACTTGTATTTTAACCACGGAAGGGAACAAGCCGGATTTCGTCGTGGATTTAGCACAATGGACCACATACAAACATTGAATTAAGTTATGGAAAGTACTAATGAAAATGAATTTCCACTATGTTTGGGGTTTTCGAAGAATGACCAACTTTCGATTCGGTCTCCTTGGGAGCAGTACTTAAATCACTTGAACATCAAGGTATCGAAAATGCGTACATCGAGCTACTGCGAAACGTTTATTCGACTGCCACATCTGTTATTAAACTACATCAAGAAAGTTAAAAATTTAAAGTTGGAAAGGGGATAAGGCAAGGAGATTCAATTTCCCCAAAACTGTTTTGCGCGGTCCTGGAGAGAGTGTTCCAAAATGTAAACTGGGATGAAGTTGGAATTAAAATTAATGGCGAATATCTTTATCACCTAGGGTTCGCTGATGATATAGTCCTGTTTGCTTCAAATGCGGAAAAACTACAAACCAGAACGGAAGAACTGAATGATGAGAGTTCGAAAATAGACCTTAAAATGAATTTAAGTAAAACAAAGGTCATTTACAATCAACATGCTGCAAAAAGGGAAATAAAGATTAGCAGAGAGACAAAGGCACAGTACATGAGTATGTTTACCCAGGCCAGCTCAAAACATCGAATGCCAAGTTGACTGATGAAATAAATAGAAGGTGCAAAATGGCATGGAGTTCGTTTGCGAGACTACACTAAATTTTCAAATACAAACTACCAATGTGTCTCAAGCGTAAAGTTTATAATCAATTTGTCTTACCTGTGATGAAGTACGACTGTGAAACTTGGACAGTGAATGCCCAAACGACTGAAAGATTGAGAATCACACAATGAGCAATTGAGAGATGAATGCTAGGAATAACCAGGAGATAAAGGGAGACAAATGGATGGATTCGCGCACAAATAAAGGTAGAGGATGTAATGAAGACTGCAAAGAAGCTGAAGTGGAGATGGGCTGGTCACATAGCTAGACGAACAGATGAAATGTGGATGACAAATGTACTACATTGGATTCCTAGAGACAAGAAACGACCGAGACGACGTCCAAATGCAAGATGGGTAGATGAAATCAAGCGTTTTTCAATAGCTACATGGGTGAGTATAGCACCAGACCGAGATATGTGGAAAGAAAAGGGGGAGGCCTTCATCCAGAAGTGGATAGAAAACGGCTGAATGTGATGATGGTGATATATAATAATAATAATAATAATAATAATAATAATAATAATAATAATAATAATAATAATAATAAATCACAGCCATGTTCACTCCACTAGTGGATGAGGCCTCTCCCCGAAGGGAGGAGTTGGTCTACTGCTCCCACGCTGACCAGATGGGTTGGGAGGGGAGAAGCGAAGCTCTCACTGTGATCGCCACTGTCTTTTATTCACAGCAGCTTCCCAATTGTCCTCACGATGCTGGGTCAACACCAACATTTTTGAGTTCCCACTGGGAATCGAACCCGGGACCGCTCGCACTGAAGTCGAGCGCGCTACTGACTATTCTACGCAGGAGCTCTTTAAGGAGCTTGAATTTTGAGTTATAAAATTCATCCCAGACCCAACCCCAAATTGGGGTCCGGGGGGTGAACTTTAAAATTTTAAATGGCAAAGGGGTCGACTAATATATCGTTTAAAAGGTCTCGACAAGATAAAAATTTTGCCGAAAGTTTCAAATCGCTATGTTGACTCCATCCAAAACGGTCAGATTCCGTGTCCATAAAGTCCGCTGCCACCCCGTATATCTTCGAAACGACTGCGAATAGAAGCAAACGCAAAAGCACGTCCTTGATTATTTTAAGGGGCTTGCATTTTGAGCTATAAAAGTTCCATCCCAAACCCCCAAATTTTGGTACGGGGTCAACTTAAAAATTTCAAATAGCAAAAGGAGTTGATTAATTTATCGTTTGAAAGGTCTCGACAAAAGAAATATTTTTCCAAAAGATTTAAATCGCTATGTTGAACCCATCCAAAATGGCGGAGGTCATATTTCGTGTCCATAAAGTCCGTTGCCACCCGTGTATCTTCAAGACGACTGGGAATATAAGAAAACGAAAAAGCACGTCCTTCAATATTTTAAGGGGCTAATATTGTTAGCTATGAAGGTCCACTTCGTGTTCCCTAGGAGGAGTAAACGGAGGTCAGTGTCTATTTTAAATTGTCAAATAACAAAAGTGGTCGAGGGATACCTAGTGTCAACGGGTTTCATACAAGAAATAATTTGGGGAAACCTTAAAATTTCAAATTGTTCCATATTCCAAATGGCAGTAAGATGAAAGTTCTAAAACGAAACTTCTATTCCTCACTCAGACAGCAAGAGGTCTAAAAGTTACTCTTGACAGCAAAATCTGTATCTAGCTGTTGTTGTCATGATTCTTTTTGAAGTTCTAACATACTCAAAAGTAAGCTGCTATGTTAGTCTATAGTTTTGTAATGCTAGGAACAATTTGAAACATTTTCTTTTTCTTTAATTTTCTTTATGAAACTTTGCTGATAGATGTAAATTGTCAGTTGTGAAGAGGTTCCAAATTGCTGACAATAAGTTTTTCAGCATGTTCCTACTTTCATATGCCTTAACCACTAAATAGTTCAGCCTATAAATAAGTAACTTCAACGCGTGTATCTCCGAAACTTTATTCAGCAAAGTGTAAACGGAAAGACACTATTTAGTGGTTAAGGCATATGTACGTAGGAAAACGCTAGAAAACTCATTGTTAGCAGTTTGGAACCTTTTCACAACATTGACAATTTACATTCATCAGCAAACTCTCATAAAGAAAGTTAAAGAAAACGAAAATGTTTCGAAATCTTCCTAGCATTACAAAACTATTGACTAATATAGCAGCTTATTTGTCGGTAAGTTAGAACTTCGAAAATAACCATGACAACAACAGTTAGATACAGTAACTTCTAGACCTCTTGCTGCTGAGTGAAGAATAGAAGTTTCGTTTTAGAACTTTCATCTACTGGCATTTGGAATGTGGAACCATTTAAATTCTAAGGTACTCCAAATTAATTTTTGTGTCAAACCCGTTGACACTAAATATCACTCGACTACTTTTGTCATTTGGCATTTTCAATTAGACCCTGACCTCCGTTTGCTCCCCCTAGGGGACACGGAGTGGAACTTTTATAGCTGAAAATGTTAACCCCTTAAAATAATAAAGGACGTGTTTCTGTGTTTTTCTATATTCGAAGTCCTTTTGAAGATACACTGGGTGGCAACGGACTTTATGGACACGAAATGTTACCGCCGCCATTTTTTGATGGTGTTAACATAGCGATTTGAAAGTTTCGGCAAAATATTTCTTTTCTCGAGACCTTTCAAACGATAAATTATTCGACCCCCTTTGCTATTTTAAATTTTCAATTTGACTCCCGTACCCCAATTTGGGGATCTAGGGTGGAACTTTCATAGCTCAAAATTCAAGCCCCTCAAAATAATGAAGGATGTGTTTTTGCGTTTGCTCATATTCACAGTCGTTTCGAAGATACACGAGGTGGCAACGGACTTTGTGGTACCCTGTATATTAAACGTAAATCATGACTGTTCCTATACATATTAAAGAAGTTTGGATATAAAATAAAAGCTTTTACTTTTATTAAAATGTTATGAACAGTAAAACGCAATATAGCATTAAGTCTAGTGAGGTTGCATGCGAATACCAAATTAAAGCAAATAAAGAAGCAAAAATGAAGGTTTCCCTTTATAAATATAAACTTTAAAAGTGTATTTTTCTCCACTATTATATTACAGTGTACGTAAAAAGAACGTATAAAGCAGTTCAGAATTTTACTACAGATGAAATATTATTACAAATAATGTTATTTCCCTAAATATCAGTAAATTAGTTACATCTTATCGTAGATTATATTTGAGCGTTTTAGAATGGGATAACTTTTTGCAGTTATTGAAAGAAAATGAAAATATCTTGTGTTGCACAAGGGTGCATTGAAATTTAATAATTCTATAAAATTTGCATATTACATTTCATGATTTAAGATCTTGCCAATGGCAAAATTTTCACGCCTTACTTCAAAAGTTTCTAAATCGAAAGTCCACACGAGTATGTATAATAATCATAATTGAAATACAATAAATAAAATTGATAACATAGTATTGTAACGAATGTTTCTGTACTGTCTCTATTCTGTTCTTTGAAGTTTTTGCTGGATCATTTCAAACTAGTGTGCACTATTCTAATTTCGGTCTTACTACAAGTTTGACCAACTTAGTGTGAGTATATTTATTCATAAACCAATTCCATTTAGTATACATGAACTCTAGCTCCACCTGCCATGCTATCAATATATATATTAAAACTAAGACATGAGTCTGATATTAGACCCAGGTTATTGATTGTGTTAAGTTTCTCTATCTTTACACTGTGAATCGTATACACATTAGCATAATATTAAACTTTATTATTGTAACTTAAAAAATTTCTTTTTCAGCATATTTATCCTTATTGTCTTCCTTGTATACTACAAAATAATCTATTGAGATCTTCATAAAGGAGTTTATTATCATTTAGATTATTAACTTCTCCATATTTATTTAATCATCTACATATAATAATATGTTTTTTACAATATCATATATGTCATGTATAAAGATGTATAAGAGATGTATGTATGTACGGCTCACGTGAAAACCCTGTGGTATATCATTTTGAACGATAGCCAAATTGGGTTTCAAGTTCCTTATTTTTATCATATAAGTTACGTTCGAGAAATTGTTTTTAAACAATGCAATGTAATGAAGTGAGATATATTTTTGAGCTTGCTCAATAAAATGTGGGGATTGGCGCAATCGGAAACATTTTCAAATGTTAATATAAGTAACATCACATTGCGACCTCTTAAAGAGAATATTCTCTATTTCACTAGTGGAATGAACAAGGTTAGTACCATTCAATTTCCCTGGAAGTAACCCGTGCTGTTCTTCTTTGAGCACAATATTGATTATAATTGACGCTATATTTCTAATTTCTAGGCCATTTAATGCAATCATTACAAATTGCACGAGGAATGGAAAGCTGGGAAGTTGTGCAGAACATTTTAGCCTATTACGTACTGACTTACCGTTCTGTTATGCAGCATATTCTTCACAAACGAAGTAAGTATATAATCTATTAAGTATTACGATATATTTAGTATTTCTTCTATCTGACACTTAATAAATGGTACCTAGTTAAATACAAGACAAAACTGTTAAACTAGTAACCTATTTTACGAAAACTGCTAAATGTCATAAGTTTAGGGTGTCCATAAAGTCTGTCCCCACCCTCTTTCTCCGGAACGAAAGGAAGTACGAGAGAATTCTGAAGCACCTATTCCAATATTTTGAGAAGTTAACCCTTTGGTCCAAACAAATTGCACCACTGACCCCCACAAAGTCGGGTCAACTCAATAATTTTAAGTGATGTATTGTTTGAGAGGCTTTAAGGAAACAAAAAGGTGAATCAACTCTGGTATAGATTTGTTGATCGTGTTCAAAATTACAGGGCGTCAAAGTTCTAAAATGGAAATTTTATGAGTACCTTTGCTCATTCTTTAGAAGTTAACCAGAAGAGTACAAAGTGGCAGAAGACTTCTATAACTATGTTATTTTAAGTGCAATCCTTTTCCTTAGGTTTACAAGGAGAAATATGGAATTTACACACTAAGCTCATACATATTGTACAGCCTATTCCAAAAAGGTTGACCGCATTGGTTAGGCTGTTTTGAGCTAAACATTCTCCAAGTCCAACTTCGGATATCTTCGAAAAACAAAGTTGCCAGGTTCAAGCCCTAAAAGGTAGGGTGAAACTTCGCAAACGAAAAACATGTCCAAATATATTTTTATTCTTTTAAGTGCAATAAGAAATTTTGAAATGATACTGAATGTAGAAAAAAGTTACATTCATTGAAATACGTAATGATACAATATTTCAAAACTATGCATACATCTGATCACGTGATGGTTTTGTCACCTACATTTTCATACTTAAAAGAACATCTCCAATGACAGCAAAGACAGTAGACATTATGTATTGCATTGATAGTTCAATGCATAATGCAAATGAGATAGAAACAGCAGCCTTTGCAACGGATATCAATGTCATTCTTTTGGACACCGCAAACTCAGTCATGTTTCTTCAGAAAGAGTTCATTCAGGAATGAAAAAAAATACATGTTTTCATGTTAGCCCAGTGGTAGAGCACGTGTCTTCTAATCGTGAGGTCCTAGGTTAGAACCCTGTTCCGGGAAATTTATTTTTATGTAATGATAAATTCCTCAAAGCATGGATAATTAGATAAAATAATAATATTCAGTTTTAAATGTATTTATACAAGCATTTGAGGACACAAGTAATTACTATGTTTATAATATTGCATCGGAAAAGTGGTAGATATTGACAGAACGTCCGTGTAAGTGAACGTTAAATACAAATTAAGTAAATGCTCTTATATCCAAAGTCAGATCAAGGTGACAGACAGCAAATTCACTATCCCCAATGTTCTTGGTCCCCACGAAAGATGAGCCACTAAGACAATAAACTGTTTTTCAGTAAAGAAGACAGAAGTCTTTCCATGGGTCTGAAATACCTTTTTCTCTCTCTTTCTTGGTTCCAAATCCTATACTTTTGTCATCTGAGGAACAGTGGTTGGTATTGTCTTATTAACTAGTAGGAAAAAAGACTTAACCTGACCAGGGTTTGAACTCACGTTTGCCTACTATTGGTTTAGAAAGCAAAGGTTTTAACCATGAGTTACTTTTACAACTTGAGAAATTTTGCCAAGATTTGTCTTATTAAAACGCTAGCAGTATGAGTCGCACTAAGTCGACCATTTTATACATTCGTGATTTTAGAGAAGGAATATTAGATTGTTTCATTCTAGTAATAGTGAAACAAACTTACTTTTTGAGCAAGGAATGATATTCATTTCCATCTACGCAGTTGTCTTCGAACACAGAACAACTCTATGTGCTGATGTTTTTTTTTTAGGTTTAAATCTACATTGTATATTTTTTACGTGTAAAAGCAATATAATAATCCACTTTGTTAAAACAGCTTTTCTTATTGACTACAATTGTTTAATGAAAATTATTATTAGAATGAAAAATTAATACCATTTCTCGTCACACTTTATGCCAGAAACTGAAACAAAAGTAATTTTGTTATTCCATGACAAATCATCCAATTTTAGAAACAAAATCGTTACATCAACATTTTAGAAAAACAAGTATTTTCGTATGTGGGTTCCTACATACCTGTAGATATCTGAACCATACGTTCAGAACAGCTCTCCATTGCTTCATCCACTAAACCGTACAACCACATACTTGAAGATGGCTTCCGAGTCGAGTGACTCTGCAGGCAACAGCTAGTACTAAGAATAAATTATAAGTTCCTGACTCCACATACGGCACTTTTGCTTTTAACAAATGTAAAGAACGTTTCCCCTTTTCATTTTGATATATTCTAAACTACCGGCAGAATTTTTTTGCAACAGAATGTAGATACGTGAGTTACATAATTTCCAGATTAAAACGGTCGGATAATTGCTGGACCCCAAACCTTTCCCTCAACCTTATCACAAGGAAGTGGGTGCGGACTCATTATTTCCCTACCATCAAAAATAATCGGGGTTTCGCTCTTCTCTCTACCGTCTGGAAATGGACGGGGAGACGCCTATTCCCGACCTAAGGTAATTGGCTGGTGTCCATCCCTTTCCCACCATCAAATGCTGGTAGTTGATCGGAGTTTCCCCTCTATGCCTGCAAGTCAGAGATCAACGGGGGCCCGGAGATGTACCGAAGACCAAACGCCAATTGTGGCTGCATGTCGACTTTCCCCCTTTACTTACCGACTACTAGTTTGAGTTCTGCCTATCCTCGACGCCGGCCCGATAAAAATTCCCGAATATTTGCCGTTTTTGTCGGCATTTGGCTTCCTGGATTAGTTCCAGTTGAGTTTCTCCGCTGTTATACTGTGCAAATGAAATATCTTCAAAGAGGCCACATGTTTCAGTTAAGCAGCCAAGTATAAGGCTGCAGTCATTTGTAACGTTTAGACATACTAAAGAGCGTCTATATTTAAAAAATCATTTGGTTGAATTTCATCCCTTTATATCTAATAGGCCTTTCGTCGAAAAATGCAGGATTTCGGGCCTAAATATCTAATAAAAAAACCTGAAATTTAAAGGAAGCCTTGTTAGTGGTCAGCTCACAACCAAAATTGCAACTTTTATTTCTAATTGGTTTGGTCAGTGCAAGCAGATTACACGTGTTTATGCAGCTTCATATTACTACACTGCTTGAAAGACACACTTTTAACTCCTATGAACATTTTTTTTAACAAACCACTCAAAAATAGAAAATGCCATTTTTACTGTGATTCGAGCACATACAAAGCTTCCTCGAGACCAAATTTGATATTTTTACGATGGTCTATTTGAGACATTTACACCCAAATCCGGAACTTTTCCTGTAGCAAAAAGCGCTGTTATTCATCACCACGGACTTTTCTACAGAATCATCCTGTTGATAGTTCTAAATATCACAAGAGAAATTGCAGTCATGCTCCTTCCCCGAAACATGATGACTTTCGTGAAGAAACCACATTCGCATTTGCATCGTATGGAGAAGAAAATCCACAGGTATTGACCAAACCATTACAAAATAAATGTTTCACTTTCTACTGTTAGTTGGTCACATACAAATCTTTTTCCGAACCACATTTCAGATTGTTTCAAGAGGACACATATAAGATATGCAGGCCTGAAATCCGGAATTTTTCGCAAAGGGTCCTGTTTGAACACCCATAGAAAGAAAGAGTGGGATTTAGGTCAGAAACTCTTTTGGGAGGTCTAAACATTACAAAATTTTCCTGAATTTTATTCAACTCCTACACCCAAAACGTTGGTTTAAAAATGAATTTAATACAATTCGTAACTAATTTTTCAGCCTATTTTTTGTGGAATAAAGAAATAAATTTTAAAATACGGGATTCAACATCGTCGAAGTACACTTCATGAACTACCCAATGGTTTTTAATTCAACCCTCTAGTTCTTCTATTTTTTTAGAAGAAAAAAAAATCATGAGCACATTTTTTCTCCAATTGCGAAGGTTCATCCTTCCTTCCAGGGCATTTTTGGCTTACTGTTTCCGAAGACTCCCGAAGTTGTAGCTAGAGAATTTTCAACTGAAAATTTCCGTAGTCAGTGCGATCATCCTTTTTTGGAATAGGGTGTAAATCAATTAAAAATCTAATTGAGAATAGTATAATATCAAAGATTACATTGTCCAAATAAAACTAGTGTGTGATGTGGCCACTAGATGGCCAGGAGCTTTTAGGTTCTGTTTCGTGTTCAGCTCCTATGGTTACTGTTCTTTATTCTATATAATCCTCGTAATCCAGTAAATCTTAAAAATAAGAAAGAAATAACGTGACTCATAAGGAGAGCTCCGGGTGCGAAAGGTTATTAGGGAATCTTATCAAATACCTTTAACACTACTAGTGTCTATCGCGTACAAACTGCATGTTGCATGAAGGACACATAATGTGACCAATTCTGTGAAAGCAAGGTTTTATTAATGAATGTGATGACAAAGAAAAATCAATAAAGCAAGGACATTGAGAACAATATTAACTTAATAGTAATATAATATTGCAATGATCCACGTGTCTCAGCACGAGGCATTCATGGTGTTAACAAATAGTGTCATAAGCAAACATGTGTGTTACAAGTGTTACAACGTAAACAAGTATCAAAGAGACGCAAACTCGAGCAGAAGAGAGCTGCAGTTTGTCTGAAACATCGAAGTTGCAGCTCGCGTCACTTTCGCAGGGAATCGGAAAACCACACCATTGAAGACACTTATAAATCCCACAGTAGAAATTTATTCTGTATCACTCGAAGCTGGATGGTTGCATCCTCCCCCTTAAACCGTTCTCGACTGGCTTTAGTCGGGACACAATCCTGCACACTCACTTAGCTTGTGGTTGTGTGCTCCTTCGAAACCTTACCTTCTCACTTGGCTTTCAGTGGTATGTTATCTTTTTACCTGCACACACACTTAGTTTGGGGTGGTGTGTTACCTATATCCCACCTTGTTCTCGTTCACTTGGTTCGCAGCAGAATACCCACATCTGGAATCGAGGCATTCATCTTGCACTTACTTAGCTTGAGGTGGTGCGATTCCTCATCCTAATATCTCTTGACCGAGGCAGAAGCTCAACCACATATGATTGTATTAAGTTGTGTTATAACTAAAATTAAGAATTCTTGTAAATATGTCTTATACGGGACGGTCATTTTATTAACTTTGGACTTGTGCACTTTTGTAATAAAACTGGTTATGAGCAGAAAACACCAATCCCGTGTATCAGTAGCTCTATCTTAAAGGAACCCTTAAGTCTAAACCAAAGGTACATTACGTGGTGGAGCCTATTTTTAGAGAGTGCCAAAAAAGAGCCGTGTCCAAGAACAGTGGTGTACAAGTATAAGTAGTGCAAAATTACACTTGTAAAGTGATTATAATATGCAATATTTACCATTTAATCCTATAGTTTGGGTTCATAAAAATATTATTTTGAATTTTTAAGGTATATTCTGCGAAATATTTTATACGAATTAGATTAGAGATAAAATTGGGAATTAAGTGGTTAATATGTAGTACATGTCAGTTACGAGATCAGGTAGTTGAAGAGCAGATTTAGTTTCTGAGTCAAATTCAGATATAAGGGATTAAAACATAAGCGGAACGATGGAATCTAGACCATCATTTAACTCGTACAAAATTTTCGGGCCGGTTAACGGAAGACCCGGTTGTTGTTGTTGTTTTTTTTGGTGCTATTCGGACACCTCGCAACGCTTGAAAGTTGAGATGACAATAGAAAGTAGAAACATTTGCAAATGTATCTCCAATAAACCGCTCTTGTTTCACTTTTTCAGTTGGAGTCCCAGAACTTAATGACAGACCTTACATATAACCAGTCGAAGGAAAAGCTAAGCCTAAGTAGACCCAAAATTCCGCATTATAAGGCAAAGATAGAAATCAATTTGATACAGCAGGACCCAGACGTGCCAGTCGATGGCTACATTATAAGCAAGATACGGACAATACGCCATAACGTTCCTGATGTTAGCGAGAGAAAAAGTACATTATTTATATCTTCGATTACAAAGGATTTTTTTTATAAGAATATTGCTTTGGAAACTTATACTTCAGTTTGAGATCTACAGAATTTTCTTCATGTTTGGGAAATATCAAACGATTTACTGAAGAAGAATTTGTAAAATGATCTCAAGATCTACATGCACAGGGCGATCAAAGTTCACAAAACCAAACACTTCCAAATCCTAACTTTTATAAATTGTCACACAACCATCTTGTCAATAGTGAAGATACAGATTTTCAAAATCGTGGTTTTCAACAACCTCAAAATAAACAAAAGCCTAATTATATGCTGCTACTTATGAACTACCGAATACGTAGAGACCCTGAACAAGCTCATATTTTATTATTGACACCTCGTCTCCTAGCAGGCCAATACATAAATGTGTTTATGACCTGATGAACCCTAATGAATCTTTCAAATAAGAAATTTCACCCAAACATCCTTCACAAAATAAACAAAAAACGATGGATGACCTCACCCACAAATTGGCGGAATTATGTTTGATCGTGATAAAAATGATGCAAGGCAGAAACCATACTATAAGAAGAATAGAAAGCAAGGCAATAAGAATTACTATAATTAAAAGATAAATCCCAAGCAAGAGGAACAAGAAGAAAGGAAGGAGGTAAAGAAGCAAAACAATAACGGCGGCAATATATCTGTGTGTGCCATATGCTTTAAACGAGGACACTCTGCACATACATGTTGGCATAAAGATAAAAAATGAAGATTCGGGAAACATGTAGGCGAGCCCCATGCCATCCTAGACTTATTGGCGAAGGAAAACAGGAAAAGCAAAACTGAACAGACGATGCAAGGACCTTATACGTATACAGTGGCCAACTCTTATTCTAGTCAATTGGTTACACCCGTACGAAAACAAACGTGACACCGCATGTTCCATTAGCTTATGGCCCAAAGCTTAATTGCCGAAGAAATGTGCATTAATTCCCCTCTTTACACATGTTAAGGCCATAGCAAGAAATTCATAAGGTGCGCTCTCATATACAATCAGTTTATAAATTCTTGAAATGACGCGCCCCATTCTTTTCGTTTTATCACGCATAAACAAAATTATTTTTTACTTTTTAGTATGAGTTGA
Source organism: Lepisma saccharinum (assembly GCA_022664845.1). Lineage (NCBI taxonomy): Eukaryota > Metazoa > Arthropoda > Insecta > Zygentoma > Lepismatidae > Lepisma > Lepisma saccharinum. Next base: position 663 of record JAGDQP010029929.1, on the reverse strand, counting down.
ATGTCTTTAAGATGACTTTTTTTTAGTTATTTCGATATTCGGATATATTTTCTCATGCTAAATGTTTTGTGACTCAAATCCTAAAGTGTTCTGCAACTATTAAAACCCAGGCTAGTTGCAGCCTAGTATTTACTTTAGGATAAAGAAATTGAGACTAAAATATATATTAAAATTTGATTTTAAAATATAAATATATAGAAATATATGTAAGTAACAATGGATTAATGTATTGTCACCGGACTTACGCCGCTCTGCAGAATTTCATCACTTTATCACGTCGGAAAATTAGTTCAATTAACGTTCCAAGATTCGTTGACACTACGAACCATTGTGAACTAAAGAGAGTAATGTAATAAAGGGAAATTATCGATCCCCCAGTTTGAGAATAAAAAAGTATGAGAAACATCCTAGAAGCCAGTCAAAAAGTTACTCCGCAAGTATCCCTACAATACAATGGGACAAAATTGGGTTCTCAGTGTCAGAATCCCGGCAGTGCCAATGTTTCCAAGGGGAAACCTGTTACGTAGTGGGGTGAACAAAGATGCCCATGTAGCTCAAAACTAATGAGCTCAAGTCATTCTGTGGTAATATAGCATAGCCAGGAAACTTTACTAAAATGTGGCACAGGCAGGAGTAGAATTTGGATCTAAAATGAAATGAAAC
>JAGDQP010029928.1:0-18269 GCA_022664845.1 Lepisma saccharinum | reverse complement strand
CCATATCACAAACAACTATAAGAAATAAAATACTATGTTTTTCTTCAGTGGGGGTTCAAAATAAAACATACAACAACAAAGCAAGAAACAAAGAAAGAAAGAAAATAGTACAGATGTATTCTTTTTTTAAATGTATTTGAATACAAACGAAACTTTAAAAAAAAATCCTTTAAAAATGATAGTGACAAATAGACATTATATTGTTCGACCAATCAAATGTTTTTTCTTTCCCGCGATTGTTACATCGCCTTGTTAGGCTGACTGTTATTGGCTGGAATTTGAAGACCGGACGGGAAACTGTTATGCTCAGATTGTACATAGTTTGTTTCATAAAGTAAAAAAAAGAGATTTTGAAAGGCTATATAAATCATATATGCCATATTATTCTTAAATTATTATTATAATTATATTATTATTGATAGTTATATTAAATAACCAGAAAGGAAGAAAAAATTATTCCAGGTAACACAAGAAATATTGTCTGTATTTCTTAAAAGACAATATTATAACATTTAATAATGACTAGCTATGCCAGTATTTTGTCCGCTAAAAGAAAACTGTAGTGTCAAGTTCTTTAATTCATAAAGTATTGGAAAGCTATTTCGATATATACATTCATATTCATATATATATTTCCTTTATCAAACTTTTTATCTAGTGGAATAATAATTATTATAATAATATATTATTAACTTATTCAAATTATTTAAAAGAAAATAAACAGTTTTTAGAGAAAATCAATTACAAATTCAAACAACAAAGAATTTTTGGTGCAATTGTGGGTGGGGGAATTTTTCTGTCCACAAATAAATAGTGAAATGTTACTATTTAGCATGGTCAAGTATGCTATGCGGGAAACTTTTTTTCTTTCAATTTTTCTAAACTAGTTTTTAATAATAGAATTGAATTCATTAGTTTTATCTTTCTTTATTTAGATAGAAAGATACTTCAAGTTAGGAAGGGAATATCAGAATGATAAATCATTACTACTTTGAATAAAATACTAGCTTATTGTTAATGGTAGTACATCACTCTTCTTCGAAATTAATAACATCTCTCCAACATCTTTCGGAGTAAATTCTTTTCTATTCTAAGAATTCACCATCGTGTGCACTCTATACTCGTGTACTCATTTGCACAATTCCTCAAAACACAAGAAGAAAATTAAGTATTAGATGGTAACACTTAATTTGAGTTAACAGAAGTGGAATGAACGTTATTCGTATTGGTGGATAAGGCATTGAAGAATTTATTAGTAGAAGCTAGTTTACCACCTTGATTGGAGAAGTTGCAGTGAAATTAGGATACAGATTATGAAGCCTATGGTGTCTGCTAAAAATATTGCCTGAAATAGGAAAACAAGTAGTGAAAGGTTTTGTTGAAACTTACATTCTTATCAACTGAGCTGTGCAGTTTGCAGATTCTGTAATAATCGCACGTGATTGCAAAATAATTGTCAACGAACACATCCATACTCAACTCATATGAAGAGTATGAGGCATAGTTTAACTAATTGTTTTTTATTTGATGTCCTGGAACACTGCCAAACGAATAACAATCATATATGTAAACTACACTACTGAAAGGTTTATTGTATTACAAGAATGGTATACACGCAACTTCAAGTAGTATTTCTTTTAATATTCATTTAGTTTTGAATAAATGTGAAAACTTTTAACTATAATTAAAATAACATAATTTAAAACACTATTTCTGTATTTAAAATTATACATGCTAATATTTTATTTAATTCGAGGATATTTACCAATTAACAGCGTGATATTTTCTTTTCCTATTAAATATTCAAACATGGAAATCGAACAAAACTTGTTACAGTTTATGTTTAAATGCTTCTAAAGGCTTAAAAGTCAATTTAGAAGAATCAATTGCAAATATAGAATGAATTGCGAAGGGTCATTTCTGAGTGTAGAATGAATTACAAATATAGAATCAAGTATAAAAATATATGCATAATATATTACAGAAAATAAATTGCAAAATGCAGAATCAATTGTAACTGTAAAATCAAGCGAGAAGAATATATTACAAAATGTAGAAGCAATGGCGAAGGAATCTAATTGAAACGTAAAATGAATTCATGAAGGGTCAGTTGTAAAAGGAGAACCAATTGCAAGAGAATGACCATTCCTAAACAAAATCCATGATAAAATATTAATTAAATTAAGTGCTAGCATAGAATAAATTGCGAAAAATTAATCGTAAATGTATATTCAATCACAAATCATATTTTTGACATACCAAGCTATATATATACGTCGGTTGTGAAATGTATCTTCCATCTTCATTTGCGTCCATATTCAAAAATAATCAAAATGTAAACATGACTACGATAACAGATAAGTAAAGAAATTTAAAGAGTTGCAAAAGTTTTACACAATGTCTCAAAATGTGGAACCATCACTACTCGCTTCAATCTCGAGCTGTATATTCAAATAACAACATGTGTTGTCATTGTCAAATATGAAGACGACAAAATATCGTCTCTCACACAGATATTTTTAATGTAGCTAAACATAAATTATCTTAAACAGAAACAAAAGACTTCAATTGCTTATCATGGTGAACACAGAAAGGATGAGTAGTTAATGGTACAACATTTAACAAATTTTAAAGTCAAATATAGCTCAATTCAAACATGTTCAATAGGTATCAACCACTGATCTTAAAACTATAAACAAAACAGAAACAACATTTTCCTATTGGAAACAACATGTTTGAACTTGTCGGTTGCCATATGTTAAGAACAATATACAATGTATCTCAGATACGTTAAAGGGAATAGGAAGAATAACTCATCAAATTAAAACTAGAAACATGCCTGTTCCTAATTGCTGGACGAACATGAGCAGCTAGTTAATTCTATAGACTAGCGAGAAACATTTCTGATTACTTATCCCTTTGTGATATACTACCATGGTGATTGCTCGATATTTTTTTCAATGTAAGGATACATTTCCTTCTGATATTTTCTCGTGGAAAAATATTACAGAACACTTGACCAGCTTCTTATACTTAATATTCCAGGGAGTTAATAAAAATCTATCAGGTTACTTAAAATAAATATATAGATATATTGTTTTTTTTAGCTTCCATACTTAAGTTGTTACTTCGCTTTTTGCTCAAACTAGAAGCCAGGATGGTTAAATCTATGACAAAAACAAAACCTCCTGTCTTCTTAAATTTTAAACTAGGAAAGAAAAAGAAAATAATTTTTAAAGAAAGCGCGGCTTAGTAGATTTAGTTGGAGAATAATTGAGGAAAGCGAATTCATTGTTCAGACTGGGTATATCTCCGTCTCGTTCGTAAGTAGGTTTGCAAACATGAAGCTACTAAATAAATAAAAGAATAATAATTAATTAATTAATTAATAAAAAAAGATCAACAAACTTTCTAATCTACGGTTGTGAATGATTAATATATATATTATATATATGTATATTATATAAAATGGTGATGCCTTAATTAACATAGAAAAACAATGTCTTTTAAAGAGATTTTAATCACTTTAAAAAAAGAAGAAAAAATACACTAACTGCTGGATACTTTTGTGTACAAAATATGTTTAAAATTATGTAACAAATCTGTATATATATATTACACATACATGGATTGTATATATACACATATAGGATATTTGTGAAATTCATTGGTAGGATGTTTTATATGTAAGAAAAAGGGACACACTTACTAGTAATGTCAAACACAATATGTGCAGTTCAGAAATCGCTCTGAAAATACAGGAAAAGGTTGATGTTGGGCTTTCAGTATCATTAAAGCATACATTTTAAAATATTTCGAGAAAACATAGCGTTTGGGATGACTGTGAAAAATAAGTATCAAGTCATTCAGTTATTTTCCAGTATATGATTTCATAATCGGAAATGTTGAGAGATCATGTTCCAAATTGTAATATTATATTCTGGTTCATTTTCTTAACAGGACTTGCCAGTAATTTGTCTCATATTCTTTGGTTTATCATTCGTTGTCACAATAACAATATACACAAGGATACAAGATCCATAGCCAATATGTTGTTTATAGTGCTTCTTTTTCACTACAATGGGATTGTTTTTGTTGAAGAAATGACGCAGAATTACTAAAATTGTTCTTGATTCTGCTTTCTACGTTTGTTTCTTTTTGTTTACAATTTTCAGTATATTTTGAAGCTTCGTTAGGAAAATCACAAAAGATAATTACGTAAACGTCAAACTCATATCTGCTTTGAAATTTACTGGAAGTATAAAATAAAAGGAAAGTGAACATCAATAAAACGCGAAATGCTTGTTATTGAAACATTCTTACGTCCAATTTTCAGGAAAGTACAGATTTTTTTTTATGGTCACTTTTTTTACGGACTGTCCACAAAGTGTTCCCAGATATGTAACTGTAAAACTTCCGTTGCGATTAATTTAACCCCAGTGTACCATTGGAACGTAAGTGAGACACACCGGGAAACCTGTAAACAAATGTGTTATTTGAGTCAGTATGAGACGTTCCAATAAACAGATAGGAAATTTTGTTTCGTAGAAAGAAGCTATCACCTATTATGTTGGTGTAATAGATTTTGTTGTAGCTCCAAGAAAACAACTTGTAAAAGTAGCTGCTTCTACAGAAGATGATCTGTATCTGACTAAATGTTCTATGATAATTCAAAAACATGTTTTCTTGATTATTTTTTTTTTGCAGAATACACACAACCAAAGTTGCTTTTTCTTTGCCTGTATAGAGACTGTCTTTTTTAAATCAACTTGCACAGTAAACGCCTCTAACGTAATTAATAAATATACTTAAGTTTGATATTATTATCGATTTAATAAGCATGCCATCATAACACAAAATTATAGAATAAAGAATTTCGTATTAAGTAGAATCTTTGATAGTCCATCAACGATAATCTTCAACTCTCATTTGTAAATTTATTATTATTTTCTGTTTCAATCTGTTTTTACTATGTGAAAGAATATAAGTTTTCAAGTAAAATTCTCAAACATCCTGTATGTGTACATATCAATTAACTTGTTCCTTTTAACTGTAATTATTATATCTGGCAATTTTTTTGTAACAAAACAAAATAATTGTTACTGTCTGATACTACAAAAAAATATTATAAACAAAGAAAAACAATTGGTGTTACGACTGGTGTGACAATTAGAACAATATTGTTTTATTTATTTTAAACATAAATAAGAACCGCATTGCCAATATTTTATTTCATTTTTATGAAAAAGAGGAAAATAAGGTATATCTAGTTACATTGTTTTCCATATGTTTCATCTTGTTTGGAAATTTTTTGTATTATACTAAAAAGCAAAAGGAAAAATTACAAATTTGAAAATTATGCATAAATCAACTTTTAAAAACAAAATGCTGAACTAAGGTTTTAAAGGTATTTTTAATTGCTATTATTAAAAAAAAAGACAAATTGAGCCCAAATTGTACATAAGAAATATTAGGTAGTGTTTTTTCACATATCAAAAGTCAAAGTAAGAATGTAATAATAATTGTGTTTTTATTATGTTTCTTCATATTTTTTCGTTTCAATCATCTTCAAAGTGAAGAAAGTCTAAATTTAGAAACAACAAAATTCGTATGAGATTATTTCATTTTCTAAACGGAAAAATCACTTCCAGAATATATTTTTGGTATTTATATATATTTATGGTGTTCCGGTCTTTACAGATAAGAAATTTGAAAGCTTGGTGAGCATTCATTACGTCATAATGGCTATTCAAATTTCTCAGCTAAACTAAGCAATTTCAAACTTTCAACTAGTCCATTTATTGCACATTCATAAATATTATCGGGTGCATTTTACAAAATGTCATTGTTTCTTGTCATTTACCCAGCATTTTTAAAAAAAAACATATTTTTAAAAAAGCACAAGCGATAGAAGCTGAGGCTTATTAACGACATTCAAAAGATACAGAATACAGTGTAATTATACGAGAAATCTGACAATAAGGATGAGTTCAATTTGCGACGCCATCTAACGATTTGACAGGTAAATGTCAGCAAAATAATAATTATGATATACAATACGTATATTCTTCATTTTGAATTCTTCTGATCTTGTAAAAAAGAGTAGTTCGTAATATCGTATCACACAGAAAGTAACAAGAGAATCTTCGAGTAATCCAATGCAGTAGATTCGAGGTAGGTTTCCCAGACAAAAAGAAAATTAAAAAAGCACAAATTAAATTAAATGTAAAACATGTTCGGATTGTAGGCCAAGGGATTCCGTGCTTCTGACGAACCATGTTCCTGGTGTACAACATAAATTTCCTAGTGCTTGTAGCGTATAAGCACGGGTGTCCAAACGTTAAGTGGGGAGCGAAGCTAAATATAGGCCTTCTGAAAATTATGAAGTGAAGCGAGATTCTGAACAGAACACAAAAGGTAAAGGATCTTATTTTAAGATAGAAAACATGCTTTCTTTTTGCTCATCCCTTTCTACTGTGTACGCTAGGGGCACGACATTATTTTTGTACGACAGGAGGGTGGTACGGGGCAAGGTTACCAGCTGTTCTCATTTTGCTGCTAATGTACAGAGTTTTATCATGTCATCCTGTTCTCCCCTTTTAAGGAATATATCTTTTCGGTTTGTGAATGTGTTAAAATTTCGTTCTTTTGACAATTTATTTACGAATTGATTTATCATTATGCTATTATTTATATGATTATTTCTCAAATTTGAATAAATACTGAAATTTTAATCCAAATTTACTAGAAAACACTTACACCGCAAAACTACCATATTAATAGTCACTACAATGCCTCATGGTTGCAATTGGTCATTTAAAATAAGTCTTAGTGTTAAAGATGGTTAACATTTTCTTTCTGCATTGCTTAAGAACTATTTTTTATACATTGATTGTGAAAATAACGCCAATGCTGAACTAAAAGACAATATGTTGTGTTAACAGTTTGGTTGAATTATAATATGACTACTAATGCATCCAAAATGTTTAAAGCTCAATTAAAATGTTTAACATGAAAATACCAAGCAAATATTCATATGAAGAGTACATGAGAAGAAAAATCGAAGTCAATTCTTGAAAGCTTTGAGGAAACACACCTTTTAAGGTGTAAGCACTTGTATTTCAATTTATTTTTGCTCTTCAAGCACTTTCATGTAGGCCGATAATGTGCTAGAGGACCAAAGATAAATTGGAATTCAAGTGGCTACACCTAAAAATGTGTTTTCTCAAAACTTTCAAAAAATGACTTTGATTGTTCTTCCCCTGCACCGTTCATATGTTGTTTACCAATGCTTAATCCATATTTTTTATTACTTTTTAAGAATGTACTATACAACAAAATTGTGGCGTCTAATCAAAATTACAGTTTAAAAACTCATATTTGAAAGCAGAAAATATTTCTGTTCAACAATGTTTATTTTTAGGATCTTAAAAGAAATGTATTCGCAGGTGTTCTTCTCTTTCAGTTTCACCGTCTTGCTTTGAAAAATAAAGTGACATGGCAACCTTGCTGTAGGGTATTTTGGTACTAAAATTCCGACACTGAAGACGTTCAGGAAATGCTAAATCAGAGTCGTATCCAAACAGCTAACTTACATTAATAGATATCAGAACTAAGTTTAGTAGTATTATGTTTAAAGAAACTGTGTCTTATATTTTAATAGTGATTATTGTACAAAGAATGTGCATTAACTGTGGTATTGTTACCAAATACGTGTTGTATTTGTCAAGTCCAGAAGATAAAGGATACAAGTGGCACTGACGAAGAATTGGGAAGTCATCTTTTAAATATAGCCTAAAAAGATTAATGTGACACAAAAACTCATATTTTGTACAAAGAAACCTGTAGAAAATAAGATAAGTTTGTGTCACATATATATCGGAACATAATAAAAAAAGATTACCTCCAAATTTTTAAAATCATTTATGTCACTTGTATAACTTGGCTTCGGCATTTCTCATTTAAAAAATTAGATTTATTTCTCAGAATGTTGTTTTGCCCCAAACATTATTAATTGAAGGTATGTTGTATGATATTGATAAGTGTTCTACCTAGGCTAGATGAAGGCTTAGTCATTGCTTTCCGCCGGATAAAGGTGGTGTTAACCTTCTAAAGACAGACTTGATAGGATTTTGAATCTTTCATATCAATTAAATTTATTAATTTAGTCAACGGAAAAACGTTCTGCAAATCATTTGTAGGTTAAATTTAGCCAAAAGTTTTCCAAATTATCAAATTCTGTAGTTGAAACTTACCGTAAATATATGTTTAATGCTACACCAAATACTAAAAATATACCAGGTGATTCAGGACCTCTGGTACAGATTTCGGGAGGTGAGTCCTCATGTCAAAACAAAAAAAAAAATATATCAACACGTGCCCTATCATGCGTAGTTTCGGAGCTAGAGGACCCGAAATACGTCCAAGACTGTATTTCATGGCGATTTATGTCGAATACAGCTGCAGACCTGACAGTTCGTCGTTTCATTTAAGAAATCAGACTCGCTCATTCAAAAATGCACATGTCAGAAGTGTAGGGAAAATGCACGAGGGATTCCCAAACGAAATGAGGGATTCCCCAAGATCTGGACAGCGAAATTGGGTCGAACAGAGCATGCAGAGGATAACAATACCAGAGAACAACACTGGTTGGGCCGGCAGCTCTACATATGCCAGTATTCGAAATAAATCGCCTTTAATTACATTGTGCCATTATGCAACCACGCATAGCATTTTTTATTCCTTCCCCATCTTGCATCTGCGTGAGGTATCGAATGAAAATCCTGAAAGTGTAGAAAGAATACTAAACTTTATACAAAATTTTGCTTCATTATAGGGTATAATTTTATAAATATATTTAAATTTTAAATAATAATAGTAATAATAATCACATTTAATATTATTTTCATTTTAATTCACGGTTTTAACTGATAATACATAGTCTGACCTTGCATGAATTACTCAATATTAATTTGTTTTCTCCATTCTGCTTCTTCTTATTATTAGTATTATTATAACTTACATATTATTAACATTGTGAATCAACCCTCTGTTGTGTCTCACCAATCTTAAACATAGTTTATCAACATTTCCAAAGAAACAATGGAATTCATGTGATAAATAATATATCCAGAACAAATTCATGCACATTCACATAGACATATGTAATCACTCAACTTAACCTTATAAAAACAGATCATCTGAAAACTTAAATCCTCAAAAGATAAATTTTGATGCAAAATTTAACATCATGGACTTCAACCACAGAACCTAAGCATTGTGAAGGATCGTGAAATATATCAATATAAAATCTGCAAAACTATAGTGAAATGTATCCTCAATTATTACAGTGTAATATTTTAATTATATTGTGTTTTGTTTTCTTCCACAATTCTTGTTGAAATACGGTAATAATCTTTTCTCCTGATAATAATTTTTGATTATTCAATCCAAATATGACGAAGCCTTAAACGTTACTCACAATTATTAGATATCGCAAAAATTTTGGTAATCCATTAATACTTAGGAAACATATTCTCAAGTCTTTCCATTCACTGTGAGTCTTTAAATACATCTAGATGTGAACTTTATATTTAAAACACGCAGTTACGAGGTTATCACCACCAATATTTACATTGAAGGTTTTTTTTCAAGTGTCTTCCTTAGTCTATAACTAATATTTTGAAAAAAATCAATTTTACACCCTACAGATTTTGCCGCGCTAGGCGTTTGCTTAGTGCTCTAATTTACTCTGATTTACCACTGGTAACATTTAAAACACAGAATAAAAAAAATACAAAAAATATTCTGATATATTTACTTTAAAAAGGTCACAAGTCCATACAGTACTGGGGCTTGAAATATTTGTGCATTTGAATTGACATATTCTTCTAATTACATAAACAAATGTCACAAAATTACCAGAGCAAACCAAAATTAAACTAACCAAAAATACCAAAACTAACACTAAACTGAATCTAAAAATAATGTTAAACAAATTGACGTAAACGATAAATTAGCAAATATGGGAATTGAGAAAACACCTCTTGGAATGAATGATTCTTCCATTTGGTAATCAATTATAATTTGAAGGTCTTTGAAGATGAAATAATATTTTAAAGCTATTGAAATATACATTAACCATTCACTGGTGATAGCCTTGCTTCTAATGTAACAAATAAACGTATCAATTTAAGAATAAAAGGAGAACCAAATCATCATTACCAATTTCTGTGTTATTCCCTCTTCTCCCACAAAATGCTCATCGATAAGGCTGTGGATAAATAAGAGATAATTACGTACTTATTATACACAGAAATTACGTAACACTATAAAAATCTCATTGTAATACTAGCACTTTCTTCATGTTCCCTTAAGCGTTACAGATAATGTCACGCATTCATTACACAGTGATCAGTATGTTACAAAGTTTGCATTGGCTTGTCTACAATACGCTCCCACCTGCAGTTTCATCTGAACCGGAACCGAAGCAGTCACATAGGTTACCAACGTTTTTCCTCTGTCACGTTTTTATGCAGCTGGGTTTAATGGAACCGAACTGCACCCCGGAGAACAGGTAAGAAGTACATCAAAATTAGCGAATCTATATTTTAGAGGGGTTTTCATTGTTAAAATCATTATTTTCAAAGCAGCTTTGTTCTAAAAATTAGCACAATTGAACATAATGTAGCCTATCCGTACAGGATCTAACAAATCGAATGTAAAATCAAGTTATTTAGTATGGCTCTATTATGAAACTACTAGTACGGGACATTAACACATTGTAATAGGAGATATATCGATAAAAACTACTAAAGTTAATCATTCACTATGTGTTTACATATTATGCCATACAACAAATACACGAGAATTCCAACGTATTGTTTATTTGACCGTAATCTCTAATCAAATATCCTTTTGAGAGGTCATAGGTATAAAAGATAGCATACAGGACATTTGCAGACGTGAATACTCATTCGCTGATTAACATATCGTCTACAATACGCCCCCACCTACAGTTTAACCTGAACTGGAACCAAAGTAGTCACACGTGTTACCAATGTGCTCTCTCTATTACGCCGTTATGGAGATAGATTTAATGGAACCTAACTCCGCATTGACGTACCGAAGAGAGTAGAACGTTACTATAGCTTACCGTTTATAAAGAGCTTAACGCAAGTGCGTGATGTTCGTTATGCTATATATTCACTGTAGATTCATGTGATCAGCATTCTTTTTTAAAAAAATCCTTAACAAATGTATAGTGCTTCGAATACCTCAAGCGATAGACTCAATTTTTCATCTTGGATAAAAATATATTCAAAATACAAAGTAGCTTTACTGTCGCCACGAAGAACCGCCTCAACATTGCACGCATAATCGCTTATTCCTTTGGATTCCTCTGATAATTTAAAAATTACAGAATATGTAGCAATTTCCATGCAAGGCGTAGAATCTGAGTTGATAAGATTGACTTACGTCAACCATTAATTCTTATTCATCATCTCTGATAAGCTATTTTTTATTTTGCATCACTATCAACTGCGAGGTTCTCTAGTGGTCGCCTCTGTACGGGTATTTGCTCCAATTTCTTACTTCCTATTTGTAATCTTAATTATGCGTTGGGACAATATTTTCTAACTTACGTCATAAGCGCTAATACTTCTGTGAATGCTTCCTTCTGTTGCGGAAATACTAAGGTATTGTCGAAGATAGGAAAGTAATGACAAGAAGTAAACACACCCCAAGTGCAAATATTCATACCACTATTCATATAACTAACTTCTATTATTAATGTACCGCTTCGATAATGTAAAGTACAGATAGAAACAAAATAGAAAAACAGAAGAGTTACAATATAAAAGCAAGATTGTATGATACATTCGAAGAACTACATCACCATCATCTTTTTGTGGTGAACCGAGGTCATCTCAGAAGCCCTCCTGAGGCACTCATATTCAAGTGCAATTTACTTTTATTCTACTCATTAATGTATTGTTTCCACATGGTTTATTCTATACAAGAAGTTTGTAAATATTAATAACTCATATTTCCATGTTTTCGTCACAGTTCAATATATTCGAAGAACTGCAGTACGTACTATGGACACTCCTATGCAACTTACCATAATAATAATAATTATAATAAAAGTTTTAATAAACATCATACATACTAAGACTTTCACTATAAATGTGAACTTAAGTGTGATTACCTAAATTTTTGCATAGCATTGCATTGCTACATGCGAAAGCATTGTATTGTAATATTGTTTCCACAGCTACAATATTGTTTATATGTACAGTACATCATAATTGCTATAATCATTGTAATCCAGTCTTTCAATCCGGCGTTGCAATTCCGTTATCTTGAAATTCGTTTGTCCAAATCAAAGTCTTCCAATACATACAAATATTCATATTCATGCTACATCCTCTCTTAGAATCATGTATCGATAAAAAGAAATATCAAACACTCTTAGACAAACGGCAAATAGTGGTGTTAAACCGAAATTCTTTATCGAATCTTATTTATGGCATTACTTTACTCATACTGAAACGAAGACAACGCTATTTTAGATCGTTTTATTGCGAGAGAAGTACAATTGAACATTGCTAACCGACAAACGCCCTAAACGTTACGAATGTAAAACAAATCAGGTACTTTTTTTCAAATACGTCCTTAACTACTGCCAAAACTGTAAATAAAAATTACAATTTTACTCTATCAAACATTTCTTGAAGCATCTAGAAACATCATATAAACTCACGTAGTCTACTTGTTTACCGTTTGGGAGAAGTATGATGGTCGTTTCTTTAAAGAAAGAAAACAGGATTTTAGTTTATAAAAATAAAATTCAATCCAAATATTTACACTACGCATAGCTATAAACTGTATGCCATACATACAATACCATAAACCATAAACAATACCACTATGCAATACCATAAACCCATGATATGATATTCTTGATAATACCTTCTCACTTGGTAGATTTATGGTGGTTTTGTCACTCAAACATGTTCAGAAATTCTTTGACATGAAGGCTCGAAAATGTCGTTACGTTTGTTTTCTCAGTATGATGATGATTATGATGAATGTGATTCTTTCTTTGAATTGCGAAGCCGTACAACCTGTAACTTTAAGACACACAGGCTTTACTTTGGAATAGCTTTTCGTAGAATTAATAACAACATCATCACCTGACATGGACATATTATCGTATTAAGTTGCATTATTTTTTGTTTGTTTTTAGTTTCCTTTGTCAATTTATGATGCTCAACTTTGTACCTAAGTAACGACTCCTTTAACGCAATAAATTACTATCAAATTCAGACTCATTGGTATTGAAACCAGTCATTTCTTTTAAGATATGCTAAGTTATCTGTGCGTCATTATTTTGGTACTTTGAGTGTAACCTAACCTAAAGTAACCTAACCTAACCTCCTAATCAGTGAGATAGCACAGTAATTGCGGGGAGATAACAGTAGAAGTCCAGTTTTCTAACATTTAGTGTTAATTTTTAATTAAGTAGTCCTATTTTTGAAAAGAACTTTACTTTTCAATGATACTTTAGTGTATTTTCTAATTTTGTTACATTAAAATTTGATATTACAATATATAAACACAAGATAAATTTAATGTGTGTTGCCTGATAGTAAAAATGTACATATAATTACTCTCTCTGAACAAACGTTATTAACTTTCGTTGAGTGAAATCGCTGTTTAAATTGATGTTCAAAAGTGTGGTTCTACTCCAGATTAGAGTAAGTATTGAAGGGTACAGGGAAAAAAACAACATAGTACCAAAACTGGACTTTCAAGGAGAAAGGAAAGTAAACCTACAATCTCTATGCTTTTCCATTTTTCTCGGCATTGTCAATAACTTCTGATTCAGTTGATTGACCCTCTTTACTACTTATTACGTGGAAATGACCCAAAAGAGCAATAAAATGCCATTATTACCTCATTTTTACAGTTTTTGGACTATGTTTTGTTTTTCATTTACCCTTGAATTATTGTTTTTCGATGTGTTTGTGTTTCTTTTACTTGATTCGCTAGATTAATCTAATTTATTCGCTAAAGCTAAGTTAGTTTTAATTAGATTACATAAATCTACGTAAGGTTAGGTTAGTTTAGCTCTACTTACCCTTGAAGTGGATCGATTAAAAATTAGTTTTCACATTTACACTTTAAGAGAAGAAAACACTCAGAATGTCAGTACATAAGGGAAGTGACAAAACCTTAAATTTTTGACAGAATTACTTTATAAAACCATAACCATTGATTTTACTGCTGTATATTGTATTCAAGTATTACCATTACATGCATGGTTCATAGTAAATCTATCCTTATTGCATAAAAGAACCAAAAATACTACTAAAAGACCATGTAAATATGAAGTTATCACATAATTGATACTTCCATAATTCTGAGAATCTGTGTAACATTTCTTTAGGTAATATGTCGACTCTGAATGGGTCTGGCCATTAATAAGTTGCTGTGTTCTCATTGGCTGAGCTATTATAAATATGCGGGCAAGCATTACTTACTAAAATTAAATACTCTTCTCAAAAATTATTTTATTTGTAAATTGTCGCTCGAAAGAAAAATCAGCAGTGATCCGTGTATATATTGAGATACGGTGTACTAACCTTTCAAAAGTTTTACATATAGAATAATAATTTTTACATATTTCAAACCTTGTATATACACGATGACATTTCCATAAATATAATGAGGGAAGAACAAGCCAAAATTGAGATTAAGAACAGCTAAAATTAAAAGTTATTCACTTGTGTAGTGTGTAATCAACACATTATAAGCAAACTGATGACCTCACGCTGATATTATTTAGTATGATAAATCCGAAAATTTATTTTCCAGAAATACAGATTCCTAATGAGGCATAGTGACAGAAATACATTACGGTACATATTTTTTTTTAAAATTGATTCTGATGGGTGAAGCGAAAGATGAACATGGAGACTTGATACATATAAGCCAAATTTACTAGTTATAATTAGTAACAAACAAAGAATAGGTTGAAGATAAAGTTGTTTGATAGATTTGAAATTACCATAGCAACGATAACTTGAGTTAAAAGACAATTAAGATGCCCAATTATGAGATGTGATATTTCCGGTACTGTCGCGTTACATTTACTTAAATATCATTGAATGATGACTAAAATGCAAGACTACTGTTCACTTTTCTTCATATTTAATAATATAGCTTTGTTTAATACTTCTGTATCTTTCGTTATATATGATAAATAATAGAAGTCTTGAAATTACGCCAAACTGATACTAAGTCGTTAGTAGTAAAAATTACAAATAATTGTAAAATTACTTAAAAATTGTAAAATTACAAAATATTGTAAAATTGCAATTTGTATTGTAATAATTACTTGTAAAATTAAAATTATATTTTGTTTTCATCAATACTATGTAACATTTAGATATAAATGGGTATATTTATTATTTTTAAATTAAACAGAACATTCATACGAAGACTTTTGATATGTGAAAGAAGCCATTATTTGCATATTAAGGCTCCGTAGCGTTAGTACTTTTTTTCTCTTATATAAAAAAAAAAGTCATAAATTTTCTCTCATTAATAAGTCCAGCCAATTTGTGGTATACAGAATGTGCTTTTTTTTTTCTCGATTGATTGTTTGATCGAATGAATGGTTGACTGATCCATTGCACCAGTTTGCGCATGTGTCCTGCCCTTAATAAAGAGGAGCTCTTTTATAAACTGGAAATGTTGTTCTGGTTTCATTTTGTTTACACCTATATCCTATCATCGCTTTCCTGAAACTATAGGGAAACACGGAGTAGCAGAGGACGTGGGTATAATTCCTTATACAGAGAGTGATTTTGCAGCCCTATTTTAGAAATATTTTAAAATAATAGACAAATAAAGGATAAGAGTGAAAGTTTAGAAAGTTGTTCCGATATTACTTATAAATAGGGATGTGAGGTGGAAAATTTTCCTTTCGATACAAATATCTATTTTCAATAATAAACTCCACATTAAGCTACTGTATAAAATTGATTGAATACCTGTATAGGAATACTAAATAACAGCAAATTATAATTTTCCAATAGCAACTTATCATAACTGGAGCCACTGAGCTACGACAAAGCCAGTGGATGTCCTATCCTACACAGCAAAATATAGAGGTGTTGATTCAACACTTATCGCTGTCCTAGGGTTACCATCCAGGTTGATTTAACACTGTAATAGTGCTAATATGACACCCTCCATTGTGTTGAATGAGCATTGACAACGCATTTATTGTGTTCAATAACCCAAATTAGCAACGCTTGTTGTGTTGATTTAACACAGAAAAGTGATGGTAACACTGGCCCCCCGAAAAGTGTTGAATCAACACCGCTGTTGTGTATGAAAGCGATGTTTTTGAATTTCATTGTTTCTAAGTCACTTTTGCATAGATATGAGTTACATTTGGGTTTGACCCGGTAATAGGGTTTCGCTTTAGGCTGCATTCTCAGTACCTTGTAATATTAGAAAATAAGATATCCTACAATATACTTTTTCGTGAAGAGACTTTCTTCTATTCAAAGTTTACGCGATACCAGTATTGTAATGTCTATACGATTCAAGAGGCCCTTTCATCGAACCAATGTAGAAATTTAGAACTGAAGAAAAATAATATAAATACAATGTATCATATGCGTGAGCTGACCGAGGTACTGTGTTGTCTGTGGCGTTAGGCCAGCGTCTCCAAGTTCACTGGTTCGAATCCTCTGGAGCATGGATATTTATGGATTTTAGCAGTATTGCACTCGTATAATCGTGACGAGCCTAAGTCAAAAGTTTCTAAGATGGCTCATACAAAATAAAAGTTATCAAAGTTTTACCATATAGGTGAACAGTAGTCAATACTATGAGGGATATACAATTTGCGGTCCTTACAACCATGGTACGAAAGGTTGTAAAATCTTACTAAAATTTCGTAATCGAAGAACTTTAAAACTAATTTTTAAACTGTGTTTCCTAAGAACTTTAAAACTACGTTTCAAGTTACGCGATCCAAGAGATCTAAAATTGCATTAAATAAACGTTATAAGAGCTTTCTAAATCATTTTCAAATTACATGATTTAAGAGCCTTAAAACTTCTAATTACATAACATGATCGTACATGATCAGAGAGTTTTAAAAATTCTTTTTAACTTATATGATGCTAGTGATTGCAAAATCATCTTGAAATTATAATATTCGGAACCTCGAAACTTATTAAATTACATGATCCAAGAGTTTTCAGTCATTTTGAAACTACATGATACAGAAACTTCGAAAAATGTTTTCAATGGCATGATCTAAGAACTTTTAAATTCCTGCGGATGGATCTTTTATTTTCCAAGAGTCTTCAGAAAACATTTTTCCAAAATTCATGACGGAATTCATGATGGTGAACTTTTAAAAACACAAGAATTGTATGACTCAAGAACTTTTAAAATCCATTTCTAATTGCATGAATCGAGATCATTGAAAATCCTTTTCGTATTACATAATGTAGGAACTTCTCAAATAAATTCAAACTGTCTGATCCAAGATTTTTTTACAATGAATTGAAGCGTATGCGCGAACAAACGTCTAAGTGACATTTTCAATTAAGAAAAATCACCAGTACATTTTTATATATAACAAAAAATATGGGGCATAAAATATTCATACTTTGCACATAAACACACTTTCGTCTAACATTTCTTCGTGCAAAGTATGAATATTTTATGCTTAATGTTTTTCCTAAAAAGTGTACTCGTGATTTTCTTTTTTTTTTAATGTCACTTAGACTTTTGTTCGCGCATAAGCTTCAATTTCAAATTACATTATCCAAGAGTTTTTAAAGATCTATTCACAGTGCATGATTCACGAGCTTTAACAATTTCTATTTAAATTACATGATTCAAGAGGTTTAAAAGTTCTGATTCAAGATTCTAATATTCATTTTACATTTTCTTATTATGCAAGATTTTCATTTTTTTATTTTTTTTTCAAATCACTCATGTCAAGAAATGTACAATTTCACTTAAATTACATGATACAACGGCTTAAAATATGATTTTTAAATTACGTTATTTGTATAGCGTGCTCCAGATGAAACACAGTGACAAGAAGACCTATATTACGTTCAACTCGAGATATTGCATTCTCATATCATCTACGTAATTATTGGCCTACTATTCGCTTAAGGAAACATCACATTTCAGCTGCGGTTAGTACGATTGGGTGTTATTGT
>JAGDQP010029927.1:1311-22992 GCA_022664845.1 Lepisma saccharinum | reverse complement strand
AGGGCAGGAAAGTTATATGCAGTTTAGGCTGGATTAGTGATTGGCGGAGAGGATGGGTTATGAACGATATTTTTCAGTGCGATATCACTATTTTGGTACATAATATAAGATAATAGATTTTGCAGAGAAAGCTAAGAACATTATACTTTGTTATTTTTATCTTTTCTGAAGGGTTATATTTCCTCTAGACACTTCAAACTTATAATGAAATGTCATGGTATCTCTCGCCGTGCAAGGCTCTTTGAGTCTTAATAATGCCAGTTTTTACTCCTCAAAAGCATTGTAATTCCTTTTTTTTCTCAACACACACATACACATAACATGTGTTGTTAACTGTTCTATCATTGGACATGAGGCATATTCCGTCACTGACACTGCACATGATGTGGATGTGTTTTTTGCGCTATATTGAATACACAGCTGAAAAACCAAATGTAAACTTTAATTATTAAAATGATTGAAAATTTACAGCTTTATTTCTTTAACTAGTAGGATCATAGTATGTGGATCTAAATAGTAAATGCATTATCTACGTTTCCAGAAATTGGTCGAAGGTTATTTTGCTTCATTCTCTTATTTATTTATTAATTAGTTTTGTTCTCTTGAACATAAATATGTTCATGATTTAGAAATACGTTTCTTGGAATTTCGCCTTTAACTTTGAAGGAAAAGCAAGTTAGAAAGTAAATATACCTATATTTAAATATTTAATTCACTTTCCTAGAACTACACAGTAATAAATAGTGCACGCAAAGTTCTAAATCAAACAGAATTACATAGTAATCTATTTCAATTAAGATTCCATATTATTTAAGTCAACATTTTATATACTTTCCGTTCCTTTAAAAGAATCTACGTTCTCTTCAACACAGAGTTTCACGATATATTTTTAAATGTATATTTTTTCTTCTTCGTTGCTGAAGGTAGGATGTCATCTGCAAGACGAAGTAATCCGGGGGATAATTCCTGCCAGAAATTCACTACCTTCTCTTACTAGCTTTTCCAATTTCTTGTGACCAACGGCAATGGAACTTTTTCCATTAGAGCAGGACAAGATGATGACGTAGGGAGGAAGGAGAAGGAGGTGAAGGGTCGATGAGAACCATTGCTGACAATCTTATAAAATATGACATGAAATCTAAAGGCATTAATGAAGTCTTTCGAAAAAAGTAGAAGAAAAATGAGAAGGGCAAAGAAAATTTCCAGAAGGGAGACTTGCACGGCATTTCACGAAATTTACGCGTCTTTTTCTTTACATCAGAGAGAGCTTCCATAGTAATTTCCAATAGAGATAATATTCTTTTTCTGTAAATCCAATATGTGAGGCTGCCTGTAGCGTTGTCCTCGGAGGAAGGCGTTACGTTTCTGCAGAACCTAATTAAGGAAGGTCCAAAGAGACTGCAGCCTAGGGTCCACACTCATTTAGAGACCCTACCAAAGTAAATTACTTATTTTTAATACTACTGGGGATAGGTAACAGGGGCCCTAAAACAGGTTTTAGTCCATGACGGGGCCAAAAGCCAAGGGCCTGCAAACAGATTAATTCAGCACTGCGTTCGTGTATCTTTTTCATTTTGATAGAAACGCAGTGTTGTTGTCAGAAGCCAATTTAGTTTCAAAATGCATGCTGATTAATAAATTATACATGTAAAGAATTTTCATTTATGGGAGAGACATGACATAGCTCATTATTTTTTAGAAATGACTTCCCTCGCCAATGACATTTCTGTGGGGAGGAAAGAGGAAGTTGCAGTTAAGGCATTTGTACTGAAAACCATACCAACGTTCTTCTGATGAACTGAGAGGAAATTCTTCAAAATGTAAGTCAGTATGATCAGCCTTGCTGCCGATACCTGTGTGTCTGCCCAACATTAATCCAAAATCCATAACTACTAGACTGTGGGCGATGAATCTTCTCAACTATCTTGTCATTTATAGAAAATCAGTTATCAACGAATAGCCTATTAATTCCCTCCATTATTATGGTTTTAATTAACGGCTTTAACCCTTAATTGTTCAAGGAATTTAAAGAATTCAATAAGTGTTAGAAGATTTGTCATCACCACCAATAAGATAGTCTAAGGTGTTTCCTCAGTTACATTAGGCGAAATCCGGTATGGTGCCATGAATAAATCTCTGATCACTATGGTCTCAACCCCAACCACGATCGTCTCGTCCCGGAAGATTGCTCACTGAGGGACGTTGTCTCTTAAATTTAAGGTGGGCTAGGACCAGCTTATGCATGGTGGTTCACGAAATCCATAACATGACCATAGTTCCTAGTGCACAGAAATCTTTGAAGCAAAAACTGTTAATACCAAAGTGCATGTACGGAATCACGTAGTCATGCTTCTGAAATCAGGGGCGTCTCGGTAATACCTCTACGGAGGACAACTTCAAAATTTTGACTATCAATTATGTGTTCTAGCTGCCAAACGGTATGAGCTATGGAAAAGTGGTTCCTCTAAGAGTTATTCAAATTTAGTGGTTGTTTCATTGGGAGCAAAGTCATTTGCTGTTGCCATTTAAAACTTGAAAGTTGCCCCCCGTAGAGGTATTACCGAGACACCCCTGATTTCAGAAGCATCACCACGTAATTCCGCACATACACTTTGCTATTAACATTTTTTTTTTTTGTTTCAAAGATTTCTGTGCACTAGGAACTGAGTTGTACCCCTATTACGGATTTCAAGAACCACTCTGAACAATGCTAATAAAATAAAATGAAATGTATTCTGGATTTTTAAATATTGTAATTCTACTATAGGTATTTCTTCGCTCAATGTGAAAATTATTGGTATTTTTCACTGACATTCATAGCCTACATCTGACTGTGATTACCTATTTTTTTTCAGTTTTCTTTAATAATGTAATATGGTTCCTTGAATTGAATCTTGGGGCCGTCCGTCGTACTAAGTTTTTGCTTTATTTCAATCGGTCAGGTCAGGAAAATAGCAGGATGATATTTCGAGTAAACTCCAGTGCCAATATTTTCTCCTTACTGAAATAAAGTCTTGCCCTTGAAACCCTATAAAACCATAGAAAATAAAGGATAAAAAGTAAATATAATAGGCCACCATCGTTCTCAAAATATAGTCCACCATCGTCCTTTGTTATTTTCATATCACAATCATTCGACTCATTCAACTGAGCTGGAAAGCTTACCAACATGCATACAGTTCGGATTGTGAATAAAGAGTAGGGAAAAGAATGTTATGAAAACATAATTAGCACGAATTCTGCTGTTAGAAAAACCTTGAAGAACTATGCGTATGCGTTAGAGACCAAACTTTACTGTGAAATGCTAAAGGAAGTGACATAATAGGCAGAAAATAGTTTAAATAATGCATCAGTCCCCGCTCACAGACCCCAAAACTAGCTAAATATGACTTGAATGAATGAAAAGGAATTGCTGATATGTTAGTTCTGCCTAAGACAGAAGCAAACTAATATTTGCTTTATTGTCTGGGTGAAATTGAACGTGGGAGTGACTTTCCTTTGTTTTAAGTTTTATACCAGTACCTCCTATGTTTCTTTGCGTGACGAGCGAAACGAATCTGAAATATTAAAAGGACCCTCTATGGATAATTTAAGACCGTAGCGTATTTGTTTAATGTTATATCATATGTATTGGACTGTTGGGCAATATATTGACCCTATAAACTTTCTATTCGGCAACCCTCCATCCTCTGGCCTGGGATAATCATGTACCGTATCTGAGTCACAAACTAATTAATTCTGACAAACCAATCAATTGTACCCCTGCAGGGATGATCTCTCCCACTCACCCCCTAGAGTTCCGTTTCCTGATCTTGCTTTCACTATTTTGCTCCCCTGACTCGTCCAATGTTTTATACATGGGGTGACTCAAGTCGTGGATCTGTTTCGTTCGTTCTGGACTGAGTGGATTTTTTTTGTCCCTTACGCAATCCGTTCTGTACAAACTAAGATTCCCTTGTGAGTTTCGTTTCTTCTTTGGTTTGATATGTAGGCCTACTATTTTGAGGTTGTTTCAGCTTGATTAAATAAGTCTGTGAACTGTGGTCCTTTGAGGTATACCCATATGTTTGTAACCTTTTCCGAAGCTGTTGCAGTAAAACAATAAAGAGTTTGGGTTAAAAATGAAGGGAAAAGGACACTTATTCATTTGTAAGAATGTGTGAGTACGTGGGAGAGATATGCCTTGTGTAAAAGATATAACATATTTCTCTATTTTACTTTCCGACTACAATTAACATCATGTACTAATTTACAAAGGTATTTTACAATCAGTCATGTGAACTGAATAACTTCAGCCATCATTTTATAATTATTCATATCTCACAGCAATTAATTATCAAAAGGAAGATCCTCGGAACGGCCCCAGCGGATGCTTGTTCTGATAGAATTTTCCTTAGTTACACCAGACAAATGCAGTATTTGTACCTTCAAACCAGGCACTGGTTGAGTTCCTTCCCATATCTTCTCCCCTACCCTATCTTGGTCTGAGCCAAATATTGCACAAAGATAACAAATAAATACAAATTCATATAATTGAATATTAAACCTTGTTTTTGTTATTCTTTTCTAAATTAAGTACCATACACCAGTAGCACAAATAAGTTGAAAATACGTGGATGAAACGTTAGTACCGAAACGTTATTTTAACATTGTAAAGGCACCAAAATGCCTGCTTGTTCAACGGTTTATTCGACATTGAATAATGGTTGAGAAGAAACGTGTTGAAATCAAGAAGCGGATAATGAAGAAACGGTTAAGTTGGCCAAAACAGAGTATGGTTGCTGTCTATTGGTATACACATTTAGATGCAATTTGTCCGTTGCTTTAATTATGATATACAGAATTAATTTCCAACAGTAAATTATCCAACCATTTGTGTGGGGTTCGAAGCTGGAACGTTCCGCACTCGTCGTTGATAACTCGACATGTTACCCCTACTCCACAGATTGGCCTTGAGAATCACTACTCTTTTACTACTCTCCTTATGTTACGAAGACGTAAAGGGCAGTCTTCAATGCAGTCGCCACAACTCCAGACCTGTCAAACCACCATCATGTAAGAATAAGAATAAAGAATATTTTTCTTCTGGCTTTGTTATGTGCATTTTCCTTCTTTAACACTTTGACCATCGCTTCACTATTAAATTTGTATTTCTCGAAAAGAGTAATATGTCGTCTTAGAAAAATGCATATAAAGCGAAATCTATGTCATAGTTGAAAAGGAAAGTTGAAGACACTTCACATTAACGCCCGATTAACTAAATTAAATATTCGTTGAAATTTAGTCTAAAATTAAATATTCGCTGAAATTTAGTCTGTTTTCAACATGCAAATGGTAACATGAGGAACGTAGTTAATTTTATTTTATTTGCTTTTAACCACAATTTCAATGCAAATAACTTGAAAGGCTGATCTAGGGCACAGTTCAATATAATAGTTAAAACACGTCACATTAACGTTCCATCAACGAAATCAAATTTTCGTTGGAATATAAATTGAAATTCAACTTATTTTCAACAAGAAAAAGAGGATACAAAATAATAGTTAATGGCATCAATTAGCTTTCAATTACAAATTTTATTCCATTAAATTAGAAAGAATCTCATGAACGATATGTATAGCATAGTTGAAAACAACACTTGAATCCACGTTCAACTAACATTTTATAAAGAATATGAAGTCCTTGTATAAATATGATTTAAAATTAAACGTATCTTTTTCAACCAATAACTGTTAATTAACAAAATAAGCCAAAAATCAACATTCAAAACTCGTTTGTGTGCTACTGGGGATAGTGTCCTTGGTACTCATGGGTACCTTGGGAAGATAAAGGCGGTCGAGCGTTGGACCGTAGGTCGAGAATATGTGAAGCGCTACCATCACATCCCTCATGCGCCGTTCACGGTGCGTGCGTGCTTTACAATTTTTTATTATGTTTTTAAAGATACTTAATTCTAAATTACGGAAGCAAATTTTGGTGCATTGCGTGGAATAATCTAAGAGAACTAACTGTTTTTCTTAGCATTTTTCTCGAGGGAATTTAGCTCTATTCTGCAACAAAGTTCTAAAGAAATACATTTTGCATATGAATATTACTCTCTTCGCCTTACCTTTCTGTCTGAAAGTTTTATTCTTCTTTATTATGCTTCTTATAACATGTAACATTACGACATTTAATTTAATTTAATTTAATTTGCAATATGTCATCTGAATTGCCTAAGCCTGTGACAATTGGATGGTCTCTCTGAGTATTTACACACCGTTTCCATCGTTGTTGCATCGTTTTTAAGCTCTCCGATTCCTTAACGTAGAATGAAGTAGGTTATTGTCTTAACCACTGCAGGGTATCTTTTTGTAGTGCTTCATCTGTCTGAAATTGCATCTCTCGCAGATATTCCTAAAGGGGTCAAAATACGTAATAATCACTGGGTGCTAAGTATGAACTGTACGGGATATGAGGCAAGGCCTCGCAGATCAAGTTGGCCATCGGTTTTCATCTAGCCCACATAGATCGCTGTAGAGGTGACGAATTTTCGGGTAAATTTGAGATAGTTTTGCATACACATAACGAAATATCTTAGTCCCCTTTTTGGCTAAGGTTTCTTACTAAACACAACTCATTGTCTTGTCATTTTTTTTATTTTTACATTACGAACAGTTAAAATAAATGCTCATAGTTGTCTATTGTAAGAAGTAACTGGTGTTTGTAAGCTACGGTATGGAAGACACTGTTGGATGGCAAAAATAAGAACAGTCATACAGTCACTTTCTTTAGGTACCATTTCCCTTTAACTTTGGTCTGACAACCAAGTTCTTCTCTCCATGATGTTCTATTGTGCCTTTAAGAATGTGTCTTTTTCTTCACACGAGACAGAAGTGAGCTTCATTTTATGGCTTCTACGTACGTATGTCTTTCATATTTTTAATGGCGATGTTTATATTTTGGAAAATATTTGAAACAGTATAACCCAGGGGTCTTCAAATGATGGACTCCAATCCAAATCTGGACCCCAAAACCTTCTTTCCTGCATCTGCACGGTTTGATACGATGTCAAGATAAAAAAGAAACAAAAATAGTTATGTTTAAACCCACTAAATAGAGTACATACTTCAGATAAGAATATACGACTTATATACTTTTCATACATATTCTGAATATTCGCTCCACAGATAGCAGTAGCGTCCATTTAACTGAACTGAATACCACTCTCATGCATCTTTCATTGCATTTCGAAACTTAAAAAAGAACGTAGAAATGTAATGTGAATTCATGCTAATATACGTACTTATTTCCGTACTACTTTACTGGACCGCAAAGGCCTTTTTATTGCAACATTGCCATCAATCCGGACCCCAGGAAAAAGTAATTGAAGATCGCTGGTACAACCCAAAAGTTTTTCTTTCTGATAACAACATTTTCTACATACAACTAATGTCACATGCATGGTGGAAGAGATTTTCACAATTCTCTTTTCGACAATAACGACTTCCATATACTGGCCAAGAATTCATGAAATTATGAATTTGATTTATTCTGAGTTTAACTTTAACTTTGCGTTGAAACATGCGATTCTAAAAATGAAAGATGATAGAAAGGAACTAAAGTTGAATGGCTTGAATCAACTGCTAGTTTACGCGGATGATGCAGATTAAATAGGATGCGATACAGATGCAGTATAATGTGACGCCGATGTGTTAGTAGAAGCTTGCGAGGAGATAAGTCCGCAGGTGAACGTGGACAAAACAAAATACAAGATTACAAGTCGAAACACAGAGGATGTGGGAAACAGAGAGTTAAATACTAAGATAAGATAAAATTAATTTTATGGGCGGTGTCAGCATTATGGCGTACGCCCATCTCGCGTTAATTATTAAGAATGAGGTCATAGATAAAGCGAATAAATATAAATACTTGGCGGCATGTGTAACAAGCAAGAACGATGCTACGGAAGATATAAAAAAAAATCTCTTATAATCTGGAAACTCATGTTTCTATTTAGCCCAGAAACTACTAACATCGCGATTAATATCGAAAAAGTTGAAAATATGCAGGGCTGTTATTTTGCCGGTAATACTCTATGGCTACGAAAGTTGGAGTACGACACTGGCAAGTGAACATATATTGCGTGTGTTTAAAAATAAGGTTTCGAGAAAGATATACGGCCAGAAACGGGACGAGATATTCAGAGAATAGAGTAGATTGCACAATGAAGAACTCCACAGACTGTGATTCGCCCGATGTTGTAAGAATAATGAAATCACAATGGCTAAAATCGGCAGGCCATGTAACTCGCATGGGAGAAAAACAACGATTATATTCCATCGTGAACCAGAGGGAAAGAGACCGTTGGGAAGACCGATACATCATTGAGATGACAATATAAGAAAGAGTCTTCGAAAGGTTAATGGTCAAAATGAAAACTGGCTTGATGTTGCCCTTGATAGAATCCAGTGGCGAACATTTGTTACTGCTCCAATGAACTTGAGAGTTTCGTTACAATTAGAGTTAGCTAGAATTTGTTCTGAGTGTAGGCTTACGAGGAAATCCCCATAGTCCAGTGAAGAAGTAACGAACGGCATGGCCTGCATATGGCAAAAAAAAACAACAACAAAAACATGTTGATCTGATTCTATTTAAGTCATTCGTTATTAATTTGACACTAACACTATGGCTTATGGAACTCGCAGGCTCATCATCGCAGTAACAAACGTTCGCCATTGGATTCTATCCTGGGCAACATCAAGTCAGTTTTCATCACGAGCACCTACTTCTCAAAGATCTCTTCTAATATTGTCCTTTCAACGACGTCTCAGTGTTCCCAATGGTCTCTTTCCATCAGGATTTCCAACCAGGATAGAATATATTCTTCGTTTTCCCCTCATCCGAGCTACATGGCCTACCCACCTTAGTCGTCGCGATTTCATTACTTTTACAACATCTGGTGAATCGTACAGTCCGTGGAGTTCGTCATTATGCAGTCTCCTCCACTCTCTAGTCATCTCGTCCCGTTTCGGCCCGTATATCTCTCTCAAGCCCTTATTTTCAAACACACGTTATTTATGTTCATCTGCAAGGGTCGTACTCCAACTTTCGCAAATTACCGGAAGAATAACCGTTTTGTATATTTTCAATTTCAATTCCATTGATATTAATCGTGATGTTAGAAGTTTTGGACTGAATAGAAGCATGCGTTCCCCGATACTAAGCGACTTTTTATTTCTTCCGTGACCTCATTTTTGCTTGTTACGTATGCTCCCAAGTATTTAAATTTGTTTACTTTCTCTATGACCCCATCCCCAACTCTTATGTTTTTATTTCCGTCATTCCCTGTGTTTCGGCTTGTTATCATGTATTTTGTTTTATCTATGTGTACCTGTAGACCTATCTTATCACATGCTTCTACTAAGACGTCGGTGTTGCTTTGTAGTTCTTCTTTATCGTCCTCTATTAAATTTACAACATCCGCGTATACGAACAGTTGATTCAAACCATTCAATGATAGTCCATTTTTGTCCCCTTTAATGTTTTAAAATCAAATATTCTAACGTAAATTTAAATAGTAGTAGTGATAAGGCATCGCCTTATTTCAATCTCTTGCGAATCTTGAAACTATCTGACATATTATTACCTATCCGTACTCTGCTTATGGGGTCACTGAGACACATCTTCACAAGTTGAACCAGTTTTTTATAGGAATTCCAAATCGTATCAGGATGCTGTATAACTTTTCCCTTTTGATAGAACCATATACTTTCTTAAAATCAATGAATAGCTGGTGAACCGTCCCATCGTATTCCCATTTATTCTCCAAAATTTGTCTCAAGGCAAACATCTGGTCCAACGTGGATCTATTTCTTCTAAATCCACATTGGTGATCTCCAATTATTTCATCTACGTATTCACTTAATTTAACAGAATATTACTTCATAATTTGTAACACGTTGGAAGTAACGAGATTGCATGGTAATTATTACAGTCCGATTTATCGCTTTTTTTAAAAAAATCAGAACTATTATTGAGATTTTTTATTCCTCTGAAAGCTTCTTCTTTCTCCATATAGCACTTATCAATGTAGTTCCTTGATTAGGCCCGTTCCTCCTGCTTTAATTAATTTGGTTGGAATATTGTCTATTCCCGGTGATTTGATTTTTTTCAATTTCTTTACCCACATTTCGATCTCGATCTCGCTAGATTCGGGAATCCACGGTTCTTTGGCATCATGATTAAAATATTGGCTATGTATGCGGTATGGATTTCAAATTCCTCTGTTTGTTCCCCGTTGTGTACATTAAGAAGTCTGTCGAAATAACTTTTCCACACATCGACAATTTTAGTCTGATCCCTCTGAAGATCTCCATGTTCATTTATTATCATTCCTAACCTCGGCTGGTAACCTTTTCTTAACGAGTTTCCAGAGGTGGCGTTAGGTGAGCGCGGGGCCTAGGGCAATAATGACCCCGCGGGCCCAAAGTACAAGTAAAAATCGCTGAGCGCCAAAATGTTACATCTAAAGCCGATAAAGCAGCAAGCAACTTCCCCCTAAATGCTTCCTCACACTTCTTCCTTTCATTCCTAACCCTAAATTTATTACTAAATATTCTCTTTTTTAATGAACAACGGTTTCTTATGAAAAAAAAAAATCCGACTTAATTTATTTAACGAAAGTACAATATATTTTAAAAACTGCATTGCTAATTACAAGTGCTTCTTTATTCATTTCCATTTCACATTACATTTCGCATGGAAACTATACAAACTAGTTTATTTGTAAACTTTTTTTTACAAATCAACTTTTATATCATTGAGTAAGAAAAATATCAACTCGAAACGCGGGGCCTGGGGCGGTTGCCCCAGTTGCCACCCCCAAACGCCGCCTCTGTCATGCCTGGCGAAAGTAACCTTAATTAGTATACAAATGTTTATAAAGTTAAATTACTTTTAAGAAAATCCTCCGGTTAACATTCAACTTAAGAAATTCTGTTCCTACCAATAAACCACAAAATGATCTTTCTAATGGGAAAACGTTAATATTTAAGTTGGAAAATTAATAATAGTTTCTGTTGTAAAGTTTTCAGCGTCGTGTTAATTGGATCTGCATGAAGTTAGGTTAACAATAATAAGTATTGAAGGATGATTTACAAACTTGAAGGGAATTGAGGGATACGTTTTTTTCTAAATATCGAGATGCAACTCCTCTAGTTGTGCAAAGTTGTTGTTCTAGTAAGTGCCAAGGAGAAACTGATGGAAGTTTGTGAGAGTTCTTTGAAGTTGGAAATTCCACCAGCAAGATTCGTTTCCAAGTATGTCCCATTTAGCCAAGTTTGTGTTTCCAATTAAATGACTTCTTGTCGTTTTCTTGTTGCTAGGGTTTGCTATAAAAGGGTGTGGGAATTAGGGATTCCGAAAGGGGTGGAAAGTGGCTTTCTCTTGTCACCAGCCGTTTCCACTGCCTGTCGCAATCATGAAACAGACGTCCTTCTCTGGTTCATTTTCCTGTGACGTATGGGACGACTTGAATGGACAGTTTGTTTCAGTGTGAAGGGAGAACGCAGCAAAGCGAATCGAAGCTCGGAATGTTGGGAAAGACATCCGTTAACTTCTCTCTTTCTCTTTCTCCCCCTCCCCTCTCTCTTTGTTTCTCTTCCTCATCCTCTTCCTCTTTGAGACCATTTCGTCCAACCCCAACCTCCTAAAGCTTAGACATCGATTCTGAAACTATGGACAAACCGAAGTCAAGAGCGGAGTCAGCTTGTTTTGTTGAGACTGATGGAAGTTAGGGGTGTGGGTACTTGTGCTAGTAGTAGTAGTAGTAGTAGTAGTAGTAGTATTGGAAGTAGTGTGTGTATATGCGTGCTGGAAGGAGAATGAATCATTGACCATTAGATAAGCAAGAGAGAGAGAGAGAGAGAGAGAGAGGGAACAGAGAATAATTTGTTGAATCGGAAGATCTTGGTGGTCACTCAGGGTTCTCCGAATCTAAAACATTGCTGGAAAAGTTTTCTGCCGATATGGTTTCATTTCGAATTGCAATGTCATTGCAAGTTCTTGGTGTGGGTGGAAAAGCGGTTTAAAGGAATGGGTTTCACGGAAGTTGATCTTTGATACTTTTTTTGGTTCCGACGGAAAGTTTGTATCTCCAAGTTGGTCTTTTCTTAATTTCTCAGGTTGAAGATATAAAAAGCACAAAAAAACTAATAATAAAGAACATAAAATGTTTCGCTGTATGAAAGATTAAAGCGTTCCGAGGGATGGCAAAACGGGCTGGAACTTGTGGAAATTACACTTTGTGAGACGTGTCTCATGTGTGAGTCAAAGAAGAATGATGGAAGATGTTTGTTGTCGTAGTTGAAGAGAGCGGTTTTAACAACACTGCCAGCTGACGGACGTCCCCCTCCATACCCATTTCTCATGGACTTTCTCACTCTCTCTCTCTCTGTCCTTCTGGACCAGTTGTGCTCAGTGGTGACAACTTCAAACTAGGAAAAGGGCAAAGATTAATTCTAGTAGTTGCTAGTGTGCCTATATTTGCTTGCAAACCTTATAGTATTAGCCGAGCCATAGTTGTCTAAAGGCAAAAAATCAATCCAATCCTTCAAGTCTGAAATATTTTGGTATGCGAGGTCAGAGGTGAAACCAGATTACTTTTGGCGACCCGGCCTCACATGAACATAAATGACCTGGCGACTTGGTCCGAAACTTGACCTGAATGATACAGTGACTCGATTGGCCCGGTCTTGACCTATAATGAATGACCCGACCGATTCAGTGGCCCTGTCTTGACTCAAAACCACACTGTCCGATCCGGCGATCCGATGATGGAATCTTGACCTAATTGATCCGGTGACTGAATCTTGACCAGGTCGTTACCCGATTTGACCTGTCCTTTTCTGTGCGTTGAATCAAACACTCTATTGTCATTTATGAGATTCTTTGAGAAGTTCATGTATCTGAAATTATATGTAGTGATGATTGTACTGCAGAAAAACAAATAAATCTATCGAAATTTGTATTGTGACTTCAAAACATAGTTCTCCTTACAAGTGATATACGATTCTCACAAAACCACATAACTCTAACCTAAAAAATTAAATATCCTCCTAGAAACGGGTAATCATTTTACAAAGAAAAAGTAATTTTGCCGGAAAAAAAAAATATGGAACCGAAAATGTAAAAATATGTCATTGCTTGTATCCTATTTAATACCTCAAACCAATAATTATTTCAGAATATCCTTTCCGAGGACACCTTCAGGAGTGATTTTGTTCTCTCCCGGGATATAAGCCTAATTGTATATCCTATACTTTTGTTAGGGACTTTCCTGAGTCGTAGTTTTCGTACTCGGGTGACCACCGATTCCGCTCAACCCTGAAAGAAACACTGTTCAAACCGAACCGTGTGTAACAAGGAAAGTATTATAGACACTTATTTTCCCCGGACCATTGGGTTGAAATCTGTTCACCGGGAGACAAGTTCCAAGGATAGAACAGTTCAAAACTTGAACCGAATTACTCGGTGACCAGTTTCAGCTTTCTACGAAGCGGTATCAAACTATAAACTGACTGTGCTGGTTGCTCTATAAGACTAGTCTATACCTTTGGATGCCAGTGATACTGAGCTGATATTGAGCTGTGTACACAGAACTTTTGTTTCTCGATATTCACCTGAAATTGCATAGAATAAAACAAAAAAGTAAAATTTAGCATAACACTCACAATCAGAAAACTACCACCAAAGCTCTTAAAAAGCTTCGTGAGACCCATCGAGCCAATGCCATAGGCCGAATCTAGTGCTCTGAGAATTTCGATGGAGGGCTATGCACAAAAGACGAACGAACTTCTTTCGTTCCCAACGATCTATTATAAGTTGAGCAATCTTCACCCTATTGAATATTTCCCCACTTCCTTACTAAAGAGGGATCTGATCCATAACATACTTAGATCAATTGTTCACCTTTTAAAATAAATTCAATATTATTTTTAGATGTAACTACTAATCTGTTTTTCAAGACATAATAAAATCATATCTACTCTAACCACTTAAATTCACCTAACCCAACGCAAACTAATAAACATAATACCATGCAATTAACATGGTACAAAACAATTTATATTACATAAGATATCTCATGATATCCACATGAGTCATGTGTCTGTACTGCACTACGTGATTATTTTCAACATTTTCACACACAGAAATATGGGTCAGTTTCTTGGCGTCTCCCTCTGAAACCTGGGTCAGTTTCTTAGCTTCTCTCCTTCACTTCCTTAAGCTTAATGTTTTTGCAGCTGTTTCTGTGTTTCTAATTTAATGTTCCTTCAGATCAAATATATAAACTCTCGTTTCACTTACATACATTTTGCAAATCTCTTTTTACAATTTCTTTCACCACTTGTATCTAAGGTTCTTTAAAATTTGATACTTTTCCTTCTCTCGTGCTTATAACTTGCAATATATTTATGATTTGATACCAATTTCAACTGGTGTAGAGACTTTAGACCTCTTGCGTCACTAACTATACACTTATTGCAGACTGGAGTGCCTACAAGACATTCAGGCAAAAAGAGTGGTCAGTAGATACCTTTTGAAGATTCCAAATTAACAAACTCTAACAGCGTCATATGTAGATTATATTCGTCGTTTCGTTTTATATGTTTCAAATATTGAATTTGTATTTACCGTATTGTTCAACTTAGAAATTGTTCTCCTTCCGAAGCGTGTACTGAAATAGAGTATGCAGAATGCACAATGTGACTCACATATTGTAGTTGCAGTAAATGCAAACAAAAGAAAATTGGCTGAAGTAGCTACAATGAATGCAAAAAGTTGAAGAATGTATGTAAGTGAGTAATGTAAGTAATGAATAAGTAATGAACGGTAAGTGCAAAAACATAGCTTGGAAATGAAACAAGGAGCAACTGGTTGTCCCAAAAAGTATTTTACAACTTCAAGGACATATAACTAGACTTGTAATTTACATAGAGTAACAAAGTAACTTTTATGTGATGCACCAACTCAAAGAGTTTTTTGTTCTTGGAGGTAATGAATAACATCCTTGTCCTTCTGGGTGGCAGGAGCAACAGAATTTGATACATGGAGGCTGCACAGGAAATTTATACCAAGGCGCAGTGTGCAGCTGGGTTTATCTGGTTTTATCTGTTGTAACAATTGAAATCGGTATGGAAACAACTGCATTCGCTTGTGGGGTATCCGGTGGACTGTCATGCGAGGGATTTGCAGCTCCTGTTCTTCCTTCTGAATAGACTTCTGCGGTGAACGCTGGAAAGCCTGTCGATTTTTTCGTATCTTTTTCACTTGTTCTTGGCCTGTCTACGTGGAGCTCGTATTCCACACTGCCTGTCGCTATGAAGTTGCTGCACAATTTTATTATGGATGTCCGAGAGGGTGGTGCTTTCGCGTATCGCGTTCTGAACCTTCTCTGGACTTCGGTATCTGACTTGGTTTCAATAAAACGAGTCACACACTGCGCCTTTTCCTATACAGCCTCCATTTCTCAAATTCTGTTGCTCCTGCCACCTAGAAAGACAAGGATGTTATTCAGTACCTCAGAGAATAAAATTTTTTGAGTTGGTGCATCACACAAAACTTACTTTGTTACTCTATGTAAATTACAAGTCTAGTTACATGGCCATGAAGTTGTAAAGTACCTTTTGCGAAACTGTATTTTCGCTGCACTTACTTAAATTTAACCACATCTAGCTACAAAATATTTAAATTGGCATCACTGCTTCTGGACCAGTCGTGGTTCATGGCTTGCTTTTAGTTTGCATCACTCTACCATAACCACCGTCAGGGTGTCAGGAAAAGCACTGCTGTATCTTTCATTCCACTACTGCCAAAACCACTCCCTTTTGTCTCTCATACTTCCTGACGAATGTATTTAGAATTCCATTACACACGAAAAGCCATCCAAGCAAGCAGACGGTTAGATCGTCCTGTGTGTGTAATATGCAGTCACATATGTTCTTGCATTAATGACTCATCTAATGCGTTTGCATTTGTATGCGTGTCGTTTCACACGTGTTTCTGTGGTATAAGTTTGACTCAGCAAGGCTTGCCACTGACCAATAACAAAACATTTTCTACTGCTATTATCATGTGTTCTTGGTTGTGTTGCTGGCCACTTACATGGTCAGAGTAATTCAGAATTCTCAGAGTATTTTTCCCTGGTTGCTTAATAATCATGGCTTGAAATCAAACTAAAGTATCTACATCGAATATTTAAAAAAGATTTGCTGTAATTTAGAATTTAAGGAACTTTCTTCCAGGGTTGAAACAGATTTTATTCTTTTAAAATGTAAAATTTAAAATATATTGTAAATTTTCCCTGGTGTAGAACAAATATATGTTTTTGTGTTCAGGATATTTTCGTAATTCTGCTTCATATTCTATTGTTTTTCTCTCTTTAGTATTTGATATTACTGTTTAGGACTGGGTAAGAAAGACATGTGCTCTAAGCGTTTTATTCCAATGACTGCAAAGAAAATCTAGACTTCTTTATTTGGAGTATATGTTCAATCAAAAATTTGACGTATCTCTTAGTTTTTGACTAGTACATCATCACTGTTTCAGGATCCCTTCTTAGATTTTTAGATTTGTAAAGAAATATACATAGTTTGTGTTTAATCTATATACTTATTCAGTACATGTTGCTATTTACAGATCTGTGATTAGTATAAAATGAGGTAATGTCATCCTATTAGGTTCCAAATTGAATCAAATTTTGACAAATAACTCAGGTACAAATATATATTTCGTACCTCTGAGATAAATTTTAGCTACGTCTTACTTTGATGCAACATGACGGACTACTTCCTTGAAATGTCATACTTCACTTCGTCATCATCATTAGCCTTCCACCACAGGTCCGTAACCATGGGACTGTAGTAAATTGGTTCTTTTAAATTTTTCTAGGCCTTAAGTAAATAGTTTGTAGAAAATTCGAGATTAAATAATATATGGTTACCCTTCCTCCTTTCATAACGAGTAGCCCTGTACAGATTATGGTTGTCAACGAGATCTCCGGGTCCACGGGTCAATCGTTATGGTAATTTGAGTAAAGACCTGGTGAATCAGTTCATTCGGGTCAAGTTTCTGATCCGGTCGCCGAGTAACCCATGTCCGGGTCATCAAAAGTGACCCGATTTCAACTCTGAGGTGAAGAAACGGGTTTTTATAAATAAGCCTGTGTTTATAAGCAGTTCTGGTAGCTTATAAAAATAAAAATGTTTGCTGCGAGTAGAGACAAAACCTGTATGACCTTACTGATAACAAATTCCAACACAATTCCTATTAGATATTGAGGAAGTTTCATACGCAACTGAGTAATCTTGATGTTTTGAATAAAATGTATACAAGAAGTGTATTTTTCAATGTATTTAAATGCAGCTTTTTCTTTATTATTTCTTCTTCGAGTCTTCTGTTCTCAGTGAGTACTTCGTAGTATCAGTCATTCCGATCAGTATAGTGCAAAATTCCACAGTCAATTTGTAATAATATTTTCTTAGTCTTTGAGAAACGAGCGTGCTCCAGGATTTTTGTCCTTTGTGAATGGTTCTTTCGTCATAATTCATGTCTTAGTACCATTTTCGGTTACATCAATTTAATGTATAGCAGCGTTCCATTGTATATTGTCAATATGCTGACAGTTGCATATTCTTCATGTCAGAGCTGAAATCGAGTTCTGTCGTTGCCTGGTAACCCGAAAGACCCAGTGACCGGGCAACCCCTACCGAAATCTAATTGACTCGGTGACCAGTTTCAGCTCTGCTTCATATAATATATGCCTTTAACGGTATGTAATCAGTAGAATTACAAACATTTAATTTACTTGAAATAAATGAGCTGTGTATTCCATGGTCACAATTAGCTGTTGCTACTTAAACCGTTATGGTTCTTCGTCTCTCGATTGTTTCTTCTGCAAACATCAAAACTTTATCTGTAATATTCTCATTCCCACGAAAAGGTCCAAGTTTCCATGCTTTACTTTCCTCTTTAAGTTCTTACTGTAATTTTCTTCGTATCTTCTCCGGTTTTTGCCACATTTTTCTCGTTCTGATTTCTTCACAGCATACATTTACAGAGACGAGCAAAAGAATTGAACTGAATGTTTCAAATAACATAGTCCATTCTGGTTTACCATGCACTACATAAATGTTCAGACCACAGCAAAAGAACATGCTTCGTCCACTTTGGGGGACGTGGACCCAAAGCTAATTCTGAACTTTTAAAACGCTAAAGTCAATAAAATGGACAAAGCAGTTATTTTCCTATGGTTTTCATATACCATTACTATTCACGTTAATAAAACCGAATTAATTATTGTTATAAATAACTTAATGGCCTATCCGTTCTTTCCTTCAAGACACTAAACTGTAACAGTTTCTAAATTTTGTTTGAAGATGGTTTGAAGATTATAGATGATTTGATGATTGCTTTGATCCAGAACGGGCCAGGCTTTGGAAGTGTGATGCACTAAAGTATACAATATGTACTTTCTGTGATGTCATCAACGATGTTAGTTTCGACATTGATGGCATACAGTATATATGACTAACATACAAAGATATAGCGCCTAACATGATGTACGGGAAATGTTTCAAATTGTTTACGTTGACTCAAAGAACCCAAATATTTGCAATTATTCCTTTTCGCTGTCCTGTAAAAAGAAAATATCCTTACAGGACAATTAAGTCAGAAAATAATTGCTATTTTATTGGCACAAGGGGTGGAACTCTTGTATGTCTGTTTGAGTTTACTCTACTATGTTTCGCATAAAATTGGTTAATTATTGTAAAACAAATCGTAATTACGTACTTTTTGTATTGGTCTGCAAAATACTGCTTCTTTATTCACAATTGAAGGGTTTAATCAGAGATGGGGATAAGCCACGCTGTCGATAAAGGCGTGATTACTATCTAGTCGCTTTTACTGTTTGCAATTTGATGAATCACGGTTTGTTTTCTGATGTCTTCTTCGGACATCTCTAGAGTTCATCTGACATCAAACATGGATTTATTAGATTGGAAACAGATGTCGTATGAATACGAGTAAGGGTCAGTTCTACAGTCTGATTTTGGACAATGAGAGTACCCAAAATGAGAATTTGCCTCAACTTAGCGCTGACTAGAAGTTTAGCGGTCGATTGTAGAACTGACCCTAAATAGTATTCACTCCTTTATTGGCCATGTGGCTTATCCCAGTCTCTCACAGGATCCATGAATTGCTTTTTACGAGTAACTTAATCGCAAATAATATAAATTTAACAAAATTTGAATCAATTTTATTATATGTGACACAAACATTAATCTAATATGTATTTTTAATTACATAATGTTAAAAACGAAAAAAAGTTAATTGTATTTTCTGAATTTTAATTTTGTTTATAACAGTTGTAACTGCAGTACAACAGGACGACATCTTGAAAGTATTCACATAGAATATTATTTCACATTTTAAATTACTTATTTTGGTTGAAAACTATATTTTACGTCATCTCTTCATGTGAGTTCAATTTTATTTTTGAGTTAACATGGTAACGCAAATAATGCACAGGTATACTCGTAAATAATTTTGATCTCAAAAAAATGTATAAAATTTACTCTCCAGATGAAATATTTAGGCGCATAATTTTATGCAAGTTTGATGCTTTGTTTTACACGCCGTGAAGTGTTTTATTTGAGATTACGTTGCCAATTGCGTTCCGTTGTGCGATTAAGTGCATCATGGGAAACTTTTTGGCATAAATAATAAATTTTCATATCTAAACATTCCACGAATTTGTACACGAATTTGAATTGAATAGGCTGTTGTCGATTTTCACAAAAGTTCGAGTGAGTTTTTCTCAATCTGATAAATTTGCGGTCGTTAGATGGTCTTTGTATGCAAGTAAGAAATATGTCCAAAATGCACTCGTAGTTATCAAAAGAGTTAAGGAGTAGTACTTGTTCTCTTTTGTACAGATATGTTGTAAAAGATAGTCATTAAATCCAGCAAGTCATGTGTTTGAATCCCATGTTTACCAAGAAGAAAGCCAAAATTTCATTCAGGAAAACATGCTTTATATTGTACCTCACTTGGCATATTTCTTTCTCTTCCTTGGAGTCTCAACAACGTGAAAAACAGCTCTCCATTTCATTCAACGTCCCTTCGACATTCTTCTCTCCTCTTTTTTGCTTCTCTTTCACAATTCTCCATTCTTCTCTTTCCTTTCTTGCTCTCTTTCTTCGGTGAAGAACACACCAGTTGAGCGAGAGGTCAAAGAAATGAGAATAGTTCTTCGTTGCGAGCTTCCGTTTCTGTTAGAACGCGGCTTCCATACTTCTTTCGTTCGGTCTCGACCAAAAAAGAAAGCACTAGCCTTTTCTGTTAGGTCTTTCTAACCCCAGTACCCACTTCTCATTCTTTCTCTGTCACCCCTTTCTACCTCTCGTCTTTCCTTAACCTGCTATTTTCTATCTCAAAAACCACCCTTTCAGTTCTACCCCCTTTTTTCCCCTTCAAAAGCTGAGAGAACCTAATCTGAACTGGTGCACGTTTTTCCAATCTTCTCAGGTCTTCTCATTTGTCAAGAAGTAAGAGAAATCGACCTGCGAAGAGGAGCCACCAGAAAAAATCTAAGTAAAGAAGGTAGAAATGCTTACATTTATAAACATTACCTATATCGGTATATAGCTGCGGGTTTAGATAAATATGAAGAGGAAATAGGGCGAAAGATGTAAGCGATAAAGTAGGTTGCCAAAATGATTGAAGATCAGTGGAGAATGAAGAAAACTTGGAAAGCAATTTCTAGAGGTTTCTTTCGTTTAGAAGCTGTTTTATTATTGGTAACGAGTACACTATATAGTCCTTTAGAGGCTAGTTATGTTCTAGGGAAGAGTATGTATTCTTTTATACATAGAGTACCTTCAGGGTTATAATGCACAAAGTCAACCAGCGTTGTAGTTCTAAAGAGAATTTTAAGTTCATGCTTAAGAACTTCAGCGCCATATATTTATTGGAACAGTAAATTCTCAACGTGTTTCAAGTTCTAATATATGAGTGTGGAAGGGAGAAGGCCTGAGAACCTTATTATATTCACACAGCAGTGAAAACATCGTGGTATA
Organism: Lepisma saccharinum; assembly: GCA_022664845.1. Classification (NCBI taxonomy): domain Eukaryota; kingdom Metazoa; phylum Arthropoda; class Insecta; order Zygentoma; family Lepismatidae; genus Lepisma; species Lepisma saccharinum. The sequence goes on along the minus strand of JAGDQP010029927.1, from coordinate 1,870 downwards.
GTCAGTGATTGCGACTTTATAGATCGGTTTACTTGTTTACCAGTCGCTATTTCCATATTGATGGTAACAGCAATATTAAGCAATAGCTGATGCTCATTCACACATACCTCTACATCTTGCTGAGATTAGCTGATCGGTAGCGACAGTCACCACTATATTTTCTAATGTCACTTGGTGCTGGACGTGGTGCTATAACCGATTGATGCTGGTAAGTAGAAGTTTCAGACTGACAAGTAACACTATTTCAAGTGGACACTCAGATCTAAATAATATCAGGAAATTTTAAAAATATTTGAAAAGTTCTACAGAGAAAAGAGAAATACCCTCAAGTTGGAATAATGCTATTTCTATTTTATTATATCAATACAAGAAAATGGACAAAAATCGTGTTGAAAACTACAGACCAATTAGTTTACTGTCACTTCTGTACAAAATGTTCAGCACAATAGACCACATACAAACACTGAATGAGGCACTAATAAATATGAACTTCTACTGTATCTGGGGCTCATAGATTTTGAAAAAAGCTTTCTATTCGGTCTCCTTGGCAGTAGAACTT
>JAGDQP010029926.1:0-22993 GCA_022664845.1 Lepisma saccharinum | reverse complement strand
TTATAAATAGTTAATCCTGTTTGTACTTGTAAAATTTTTGCGATTTATTAAATATTAACAAATAACAGTTATGTGGTTTCAAATTCTCTCAATCATCAATATATTCACATAGATTATAATTCAGTAGTTCTATATGCGTTAGTTGAATGCAAATTAGCTACGTATACTCACTACTCAGCGGTGGAAATGAATTTACACAATAACGTAGATGCTCATTCGGTGGAACTGAGGGAACGCTCCGTCACACTTTATCCGTATAATTGTTACGTTATAGCTTGCTATTTTGACATTATTGTAAAACTAACTTAGGAGATTCCGTCCACTCGCGCTCTTTCTTCCATTTCCCCTCCTGTATCACGTCTCTTCATATTTGCATAACATTAAGTTGCTAAAGCAAGGGGGAGGGGATGTTTGTGAACTGATTTTTTTTATTTATGGCCTTTAGGTATCTAAGGCTCAGGCCGGGATAGGGAAGGAAAAAGGTTCCGGCCAGGGCCTATGTTGAAAGTGCTATCCCGGCATTTGCCTAGTGTGACAGAAAGAATCCTGGAAGAACCTCAGTCAGGACGATCGGTCGCTGAGATCGAATCCTACGCCAACGCAGAGCTACGGTGGATCGGTAGGGGATGTTTGTGTATGACCTTTAAATTTTTCTTGATGTTGACGTTGTATTATTATTGGTTTTTTGTTGTTGTTTTTTTTTAGTACAGGTAGGTGAATTGTGCGTAGGCAGTGATTTCATTCACTCACAATAAAGCTTATTCGGCGCATTGAGAAGTGCAGTAATTTCTTTCGGAGAAGTGGCCTCGAAATCGAATTCAAAATCAGCGCACGCAGGGAAGCAACAGAATACAAAATCTGGAGTATTCGAGAGATTTAAAAGTCCTTCCAGAAATACAAAAGCAAACTATTAAAATAATTTTGAACTTTTTAAGCTTGCGAAAATGTATGTATTGACATTGTAAGTAGCCCTATTTTAAAGCTACTGCTTCCAGATAAGATTTCTTTTTCTTTTTTTTTCATTTGAAAATCTCATAATTGCAGGAAGATTATTAATCATTTTTACACAAATAGATTATGTGAATACAAACTGAAAGAATGTAGACAAATTGTCTGCCGTTCTAGCGGAAAATTGGACAGAGCACTTACCGATGACACCATCATGTTTTTTTTTTTGTTTTTTTTTTCAAATCATGAAAGTATAATCTTAAGAGAAGTTTATTTCATATATTTTCGTGGTGCGTACAATGTTGTAAGGTTTTAATTCTAATGTTTCAGTTTTATGTCATAAGACATAAATAATAAAGGAACACGACTACAAACTTCTAACAAGGTTAATCCCGCCCAAACAGAGATGTAAAAAACACCCCTCTAGTGTACTGAGTCCAGATGTGGTGACTTTACTAGTAACAAAACCGTGATTAATGGTTAACCAACTGAGAGTTTGGGGGGTGGGGAAGAGTTAGTTACGGCACTGTCTCCATATAATTAATTTTTATTCCAACAAAATAGTCTATGAAAGTGTTTCAAAGGGAGAAAAATCCACTTTATGCTATCCTAAGTTTATATAATACAGAATTGCACGAGGTTTAGTAATTAATTTTGCGCAGATACCTTGTGTGTGATGAAAATGTATACAAAGATTGGTGCCATTTCCAAACGATAATTTCATTTCGTTCTTCCGACTACCAAGAGTCGCCGTGGCTCAGGCCGTAACACGTCTGACTACGAATCGGGCTGCCCGGTTTCAAATCCCGGCCAGGGCGCTGGAGACTTTTCTCGCAGTGCTCCCATGCCTGGTGCTCTGAGGTGCACTCAGCAACTTATCAAATTCAGTACCTGAGTGTCCTTGGTATTCCTGGGCACCTTGGAAAGGCAAATACGGTCGAGCGTGGGAGTGCCCACCTGACCTCACTACGTATCGTAGGTCGAGAATATGTGAGGCGCTACCTCCACAAACCCCATGCGCCGTTCACAGCGCGTGCCTATCTCACAGCGGATAGCTCTACCATTTCGTACCTTCCGACTACAGGTCGACTCATCTGCGAATTACACTAGCAAAGCGCCACGTGCACCTCTGATATGTTCGTCTGGCGCCAGTTGCTGAATCCCTTCTACTCTACGGGTCTCGAAAATATGAGCCATTTCCAGCATAGTTCAACTTGTTCGGTTGAGACTAGAGGAAAATACCATCTGCACTGAATTTAGTTGTCGGCTAGCAAGGAGAGTAATCCATACGTAATCCATATATACGATACTCTCCTTGGTCGGCTAGTATCTTAATTCGCAGAGCATTCCGATCGGCAGTCTGAGGAGCGACGTTCAATTTTACACTAGAGTGGAAAACAATTTTTCGATGCCTTTTTTTTTTAATTTACATAATAGGAAGACCATGGTTACCGTTAAAATAGGTATAAATATTACGACTGACAAGCTTTGTAAGTGACGGTTAGAAACTTGTAGCAGGCTTCTAGAACTGTGTAGGTTTGGCATGGAACTTGCAAACAACTGATGTAATAAGGCAAATCCAATGCTACCCTTACAATATGTATAAAAAGTAAGTTTGCAGTAAGCTTGCACAGACTTCATGTAGGTCAATTTAAGCTTACAGCAAGCTTAAGAAATAAGGCAAATTCTAGGCTAGCCTTACATTATGTATAGATAGTAAGCTTGCAGCAAGCTTATGAAATAAGGCAAATTCAAGGCTAGACTTACATTAGGTATAGATCGCAAGCTTATGAAATAAGGCAAATTCAGCGCTAGCCTTACATTAGGTATAGATCGCAAGCTTGCAGCAAGCTTATGAAATAAGGCAAATTCAAGGCTAGACTTACATTAGGTATAGATCGCAAGCTTTTGAAATAAGGCAAATTCAAGGCTAGCCTTACGTTAGGTATATATAGTAAGCTTGCAGCAAGCTTGCAAAGTAGGAACTGGCAAGCTTGCAGCAGGCTTGCTGTAAGTCTACAGCCTTGCAATGCAAGCTTACGTCAAGCCTGCAGCCTCGCAAATGCAAGCTTGTGTAAGCCTGCTGCAAGCTTGCATTGCTATTAGGGTATGTGGGAACTTAAAGGAGCCCTGGGTCCATTACCGAGGGCAAAAATATACAATTTTGAAATCCAAGATGGCGGCAGCGCGAAATGTCACAATTGTAAAAAATCATCAGAATTTCGTGAAATTTTATGTGAAAACTTAAAGGAGCCCTGGGTCCATTGCCGAGGGCAAAAATATACACTTTTGAAATCCAAGATGGCGGCAGCACGAAATGTCACAATTGTTAAAAATCATCAGAATTTCGTGAAATTTTATATGTGGGGGTTCGAGGGAGCCCTGGGTCCATTACCGATGGTAAAAATATACACTTTTGAAATCCAAGATGGTGACAACGCGAAATATCATAATTGCTAAAGTCATCAGTTTTTCGTTAAATTTAATATGTGGGACTTCGAAGCGCTGCTGAATTCAATTCCGAAACTAAAATTGTTGAATTTTGCGAAATTTCAAAATTGTTAAAAATCGGATATTCGTTCGATTCCGTTCTCAATGAGAAACCGAAAATGGCGGCAGTTTGGAATGTGATAAAATGTTCAAAATTATCAGATTTCTGTTAAATTCCATATGTAGGTGTTCCGAAGAACGCTGATTACGAATCCGATCCTAAAAATGTTGAATTTTTAACTCCAATATGGCGGCAGAGCAAAATATGATAATTGTAAAACTATTTTGATTTTTCCTGAAATTTCAAATCCGGCTCTTTCAAGGCGAACTGAGTTCGATTCCTGTTTCAAAAATGTTGAAATCCAAGAGGGCGGCAACCCGAAAAGTAATACATTCTTAAAAGTTATCGTATTTTGTAAAATTTCATAAGTGGGTGTTCCGAAAGACGCTGATTACGAATTCCAGCCCAAACATATTGAATTTTCAAATCGAAGATGGAGGGAGCGTGAAATATTCTGATTGTTAAAAAACATTTGATTTTCGAGAAAATTTATATTTGGGGCTTTCACGGAAAGATGATTACAAATTTGAGACCAAAAGTAATAAAATGTGAAATCCAAAATGGTTGTAGTGCAAAATGTTATAAACTCTAGAAATTATCGGATTTTTGTGAAATTTCATATCCGAAGCTTTCAAGGAGCCGTGAGTTTGATCTCGAGGCTAAAGTGTTTAAATTAGAAAATGAGACGGTGGCAGCGCAAAATATTGTAATTGTTAAAAATAATCTAATTTCGTGGAATTTTCCCCGTGATTTCTGAGTTCTGGGTTGGATTACTAGACTAAAATGTTGAAATTAGAAATTCCCTCCAGTAGCACACAGACGCGTTTTGAATGTTAATTTTTGTTTTAATTCGTTGATTAACAGTTATTGGTTAAAAAGTACGTTTAATTTTAATCATATTTCAACAAATGTTTGATACCCCCAGTAGCATATTCAGGTTGGTCGGTTATGGGATCCATATCGTTCCACATCCTAAATGCGGACGAGAGAGGGGCCTCGTTTGAGACCACGTCGATCGATGTGGGATCGACACCGATTATCGATATAACCAATTTACCTATTTTCTAAAACTATATTTTGCAAAGAATAAATCGATGTTTACAAACCTTTTTTCATAATGAATAAATTTAAATTAAAAATAGAGCATTCGTCATGGCATTATATCGATTCATGTCGTTAACCGATATCTATATTGATCAATGTCGGTCGATATGGGCAAACCGATGTTTATTCAAGCAAATGGTATATCCCTCTGGTGATAAAGTATAAAACTTCATACTGTTTTCAACACTTGGCCAGCTTTGTTTGGTGACAAAGTTGTTCACAATTTAAGCATGTTAAAGTGCAGAAATAACATGTCCTTCGTGTAACAGAACACGAGAAGGGCCCAAAAGATAAAGTGTTAAAGTTGATTATCTTTTCTCCAAGGATTCTTTGATCACTGTAAGTAAATAGACAAACCAACAAGATTTAAAGTAATATTAGGCTGGTTATCCTACGCCGTCAGAACCGGGAGACATTTTACACTTTTGTTTTGTTTGTACGGTGGAAAGTAGCGTATTTTCTCAAGCCCATGTAGTTGTTGAGATATTTTGATAAACTCTCGTATATATGGGTCAAAATTTTGTTTTCGGACGTACTCTATGTTCTTCGTTTTATCAAATCAGTAAATTGTGTTAAGTTCTATTGAGATATATCATATTAAAAATTGTGGATTTGAGATATTTTGACCAACCTTCTTATATATGTTTCAAAATTTTGGTTTCGTGCGTATTCTATGTTCTTCGTCTTGCCAAACTAGTAAATTGTGCAGAGTTTGTTGAGATATATTGAAAATTGTGAATTTGCGATATTTTGACCAACTCTCGTAAATATGGGTATTTTTTGTTTCGCGCGTACTCTATGTTCTTCATCTTGTGAAATTACTCAGTTATGCGAAGTTTTGTTGAGATATGTTGAAAACTGTGGATTTGCGATATTTTAACCAACCCTCGTATATATGGGTCATTTTTTGTTTCGGACGTACTCTACGTTCTTCGTCCTATCAAATTACTAAGTTGTGCGAGGTTTCGTTGAGATATGTTGAAAATTGTGGATTTGGGATATTTTGACCAACCCTCGTATATATAGGTCAAATTTTGGTTTCAGACGTACTCTATGTTCTTCGTCTTGTCAAATTACTAAGTTGTGCGAAATTTTGTTGAGATATGTTGAAAATTGTGGATTTGAGATATTTTGACCAACCCTCGTTATATATATGTCAAATTTTGGTTTCGGACGTACTCTATGTTCTTCGTCTTGTCAAATTACTAAGTTGTGCGAAGTTTCGTTGAGATATGTTGAAAATTGTGAATTTACCTTATTTTGACAAATTCTCGTATCGTATATGGTTCAACATCGTGCTTTCGTATATAGTCTATTCCAGTTCAAAGGTTCTTGTTAGATAACCCATTATTATTATTATTATTAGGTTAGTTGGCAACACTGAACCTCCTTTCACCAGTTACAGGAAGATAAAGACAAAAATGTAATCTGATGACATAATTCGAGCAGGCACTCCGCTCGAACAGTTCTAGCGCTCGAAACCTATTCACGCTCGAAGTTGCTCGAAGTGGATTTTAGCCACTTCTCCCACGTTTCGAGCGTGACTGCTTTGGGCTTCGGATTTCGAGCGCTCGAAATCCGCTCGTTGCACAGCTCTATTCATGAGTGTGGAGGATATAACTTTGTTTTCTTCAAGGGAGTCCAGCGCTACTGCAATTACTCTGGATTTTCCAGTTTGTGTGGGTTCAGTGTTGTAAAGGTTGTTTTTACATACTTTGGTTTGTAGTTCTTTTTTTTTTAAGTTGTGGGATCATGTAAGTTTTGCCACAGGATTTTCAATTTGGCTATGGCGTCATTCTAATTGTCAGAAAGTTGGTTGAATACTTGTGGAGCTAACGTTAACCTCAGCAAGATTCAAAGTTGCTTTTTCAGTTGGAATATATGTACAGGACTGTGTTGCACTTCACGAATAGTGTGCCTCTGTCGCTTCCAGGCTAAATACAAGCATCTGATCTTACGAATGAGCTAGCCAGACGACTACAACATGTCCAAAATGCTTGCGTTCGTTTTTATCTTTGACCTAAGATACTTTGATCATCTTCCGCCTTACTTTAATAAATTAGGATGACTCCGCTTACATGAACGCCGTAAGTCCCACAAGCTTATGATCCTATACAAATTGCTCAAAAACAATGATCCTGTCCATCTTTCCTTACGCTTCCAGCAATTATGCGATTTTCATAAATTTAACACAAAATTTCGCAAAACTACCTTCTTTCAATTCCGCAGTATAAATCAAACTTTTTTGCTAAATCTTTCACTGTCTCCTCTTGTAATCTTTAGAAAAGTCTTTCTCCCTCGATCAGGAACATGGATTCACAGGCAATGTACCGGAAAAGTTTTGACACACTGTTTAATAATTAGATGTCTCACCAGCCAATGAATCGAGCAAAGTTTACTTCATGTTTTTAAATATATCATTTCAATCATGTTTTTTTTTTTCTATTATTATTCTTATACCAATTGGAAAAATTTTGAGAAGCTCTTTATTAATTTGATGCTCCACCAGGCAATGAACTGAGCAACGTTTGCTTCGAAATTTTATATACATCCTTAGAACTACATCTTTTTTTAACATATTACTATTTTATTACAATGATATTCTAAAATAGAGAACTGTGATCTATGTAAATGATAAATATAGGTGTGTGTGTATTTTTGTGTTGTAGTTGTGATGTACTAGGTTTATTATTTCTGCTATGTGTTATTATGTGTACTAAAAAGAGCGTGTGCTATGTATTTTATTGTTGAGTGGAAGGAAAGGTTTTGTGACTTAACTCCACCATAATAAATAAGACGAAATAAATATGGGTCCCATAACGATTTATCCGCTATAAAAATGAAAATGTGTTATTTAATATTAGTACGTTGATTCATTTAAACGAAGTAGGCCTAATTCCTACACACTCTGCCTCCAGAGAACATGTAGTTGCATATGACAAATTTTTATTGTTCTGCAAAAAAATGTAAGTTCTTCTACTATTCCACTTGAACTACTTAACTGCAAAGTATTCGATCATTAAATTATTAAGTGCCAAGTACGAATAAGAATAAATATGCCTGTATTATTAACAAAACATCCGGCATATTTATTGTAGTTGATTTAAACCTGATTTTACTTTCCGTTCGATAATAACAAAACACCATCGTAGAGCGTACCTAGCCCGGTTCAGCTCGGTTTAGCACGCACATGGAAGCAGGCTAATCCCGGCAAACGTTGACACGACTAAGCTTGATTCAGTCCACTTCCGTTCACACAGAGCGTCCCAAGTCGACCCGGGTCAGAACGGGTCAGGGCGCCTGTGTGAAAACGCAATACATACTTCCCCGAAATCTTATTTCCTTCCTACTTTCTATGGGAGAACTTGCTAAAATACTTTGCTGAACGATATAAAATAATTTGAAACACAAAATAAAAATGAAATCATCATAATTTTCAAATTAACTTCATGGACTCTGAACTCAGAACACCGTACAAAATATTTTAACAGTGACTTCTCAGTAACGCCGGATACTAACATATCCAACATCTTTGAATAGTCAGGATCATCAAATGCCTGGCATGTTAGAGCTCGTTGTTCATTACAACAGAAATTAATGTGAAGTGATCAATGACTATAAGATAATTTGAAGTCACAAAAACCGAGAAGGCATAACATTATCACACATAGGGGGCTTTCAATAATTAAGGCAAATTTAAAAAGGTGAGTAATAGCACTTTTATCAAATCTTGTGTTGCATGTCGAAGATTACAGAAATATCGTATTTTAACAAACATTAATAGATTATTTATGTGCAAGAATAAGTCTGGAAGAAAAGGTTTGCTGGGTAAACTTTGTTCTGCATACTCCTAGCATCATCCATTCGGCTTAAGCCAAAATTATCTAAAGACCTTTAAAAATTCAAATTCAGATTCCCTTTGAGAGCCCTTGGTAATAAAGCTCATTTTTTTAAAAAAATATAGTAAATATGATGGACAAATCACAATCAATCATTGCATTTTAGAAAATTTGTTGGATAATTCTTAAGAATATTATCAGATATCCATATTTTGAAAATATTTATTATTGATGGGGAAGCGCCTGGTGGGAAAGTAGTAACTCCAAAATTTCTTTAACCAATCAAATATGTATTGAGAACTTTGCAAGCACGTGTACAAACAGTACATGTTCTACTTACCAATAATCATGGCAGCTTTCAAGTATTGGTTACATACTGATCCGATAAAAGCGATTGGAGACAAAAATCTTCCTGCTAATAAATAATCATCTTTACTTTTATCCTTCTTTATCCAGCCACTGTATATAGCAGAACATATGAGAAGTAAAACGAGAACTGTGAAAACCACATAATCAACATACGAAAGAATCCAATTCATGATTATGCTATGAGTCGACAGAAATCATGCCGTTACCACCAGAATACAGGAATTTTATGAAAATGTTAATATCAACGCAATAGTAAAAAGTGTTACGCTTTCTATTATTTATGGTGGTCTTTTGTTTATTCGCAACTTATTGTTGGTAGGAGCGGATTAGAGTGTACGATTTATCACCTAATTATGAAATATGCAAGCTCACCCATTATCTTTCCAATGTCATCATCAAAAATTGTGTGTGATTCACAGTCCAAACGTTGATGCAAAGAATTAAGCATGTATACTTTGAAATTGAAAACTACTACATATTCACTCTCAAGTTTTCGGTTTCGGCGGCTTAGAAATAGGGCAAAGTAGTTCACTAAATAAAGAGGGGGGAAAAGATCTTAAAAGACCAAAACACAATAGAGAGGAGTTGATGTAAACGTTCACTAATAGAGGCAGCAATAGCAAAGGTGTGCACCAGGGGTGTAGCCACGGAGAGCACAGGGGGAAAAGACTCCCCTAAAGGAAAAGTGGGATAATATAGTAGATATACTAAGTTTCGGGCACTTCGTAAACGATACATGTAGGTCAGTCCATCTTAAATCATCCAGCTTGGTTGCATATTTTAAAATAAATATTTATATCTCTTATATACGAATATTATTTTATTTGTACACCAATGTATTAATTAATGGCGGCAATTTCTTGTATTTCGGCGCATGCCAAATTTTGTGTTATGAAACGTTTACGGAAATGTAGTATCTGCGGGCTACTTTATGATAGGACACTCAAACAAAAACTATTGTTTCCTTTAAAATCCGCTAGATAATTTTAATCTTCTGTATGAAAAACCTAAAACGTAATCGAATGGGTCAAAATGGTATCCAAATATGATTGTTGAAATAAAAACAATACCGGTTTTTAGGGTGTATTTTCGCCTGGAACTGATTGAATACTAATGTTTATTTTCTGTGCACTAATAACACATGTTATTTTAAAGGTTTATATATGCTTCCATAATTTATGAAATCTTGAAAATCCAAAAATTAATATTTTATCCATATTGTAGGCCCAACGTGTCTGGTGGAACAAAGTATTAAAATATATTTTTTCACACGATATATACTTATGTCAGAAGAACTACGTTAAAAATGTAAACTTTGGTATATTTATGTCAGGAAAACTACGGTAAACACTTAAGCTTTGATATTTGAATTTGAAGGGAGCAGCAAATTTGGTGCAAATTGAATGTGAAAAATACTCCTGCGCGCTATGGTGTGAATATTGCAATTGCAGCATGGTATTTACTAAATTTGTGATTTGAAATTCCCTGAATTTTCCAGTTTTTTCAAAAAATATTTCAAATTCCCTGAGTTCTTAGTATAATGGAACATGTAAATAACAAGGAATGGCATTTTTATTAATTCCACCACCACCCAGTCGCAGCATCTTGTACACTATTGGTATTTCACAACTGAAAAAAAAACATAATTTCTTTAAAATAGAGGATTTTAACACATTGAAAAAAAATCCGATCAGTAGCAAGAATGAACCCACGACCTCCACCTTGCCAAGGCAGTGCTCTTACCAACTGTGGACAGGTCATCTGATAAAGTTCCCTGAGTTTCCTTCATAAATTATATATTTCCCTGAGTATTCTCTGAGTTTTCCGGATTGATAAAATTCCGTGAGAATTCCAGGTTTTCCAGAGTGGTTGGTGGACACCCTGTGCAGACCCTTATTTCTGGCGGGAGACCAGATAATTTATTTTTTACACGTTAGGCACTTATGTCAGGAGAAACTAAGTTAGAAATTTCAATTTCGATATTTGAGCATGATGGGAGTTACAAATTTGCAAATTGTGCGGGGGGGGGCTGAATAACGCTCGTGCGCGCTTTGGTAAATGTTGTATTACCGCCAGAGTGTTCAGAAAGATGCGAATACGTAAAGTAGATCCTGAAACATCCTTGTAAGAAAGTTTGTTTTATATATCCAGTGTTCAGTTGTCAAAATGGTTGCTCCGCATTTCCACTCTATCTTTTATCATTCCATTATGGAACCAAACCTTTTGCAACACGTTGCCATTATCTATGTATGTGAAGCGCTTATTACTTAAGCATATCAATTATCATTACGGTAGTAAAATCGTTCAGTTTCATAATTATGATGGTAATAAAGAATATTTCTTTTAACAACCATTCTTTATATGAGCTACCAAAAGCACACACGGGTATTATTAATCTACAATTTGCAAATTTTTTACTCCCTTCAAACTCAAATAACAAAGTTGAAATTTCTACTGTTGTTGCTTCTGACATAACAGTATAAATTATGAAAAAGAAATATTTTTTTATCTGGTCTCCCGTCAGAGATAAGTATGTTCAATCTTCTTAAAGCGTGCACGAGCACAGTGCATCAACAATTTGCAAAGTTGTTGCCTTCAAACTAAAAAATCATTAAAGTTAAAATTTCTACCGTATTTTTTCCAGACAAAGTATAACGTGTGAAAAAATCAGACTTTTATATTTTGTCCCTCCAGACTTATATCTCTAATAAGCATAACATAAGTTTTCTTGGATTTTCAAAAATATTAAGGAAGCATATATCCTTCATATTCTGTATACGTTCAATATACACTGATATGTAAAAGTGTACAAAAATAAATTGAGGTTGGAGTTGGCAAGATTTTGTTTTCTTAAAAAGTAAATATTTATAAGTTTAAATTTATTATTAATAAGCCCTTTCTTGCATTTTTTCGTTGATTATCTAAAATTAGTGACCATGGGTTAGGTTAGGTTGGGAAAAGTGAGGTTCGGATATGTACCTTTACACTTTCGTTTCTTTTTTCAAAATACATTTCTATCTGTTCACATTTATTACTAATAATTGGTTTATTGCGTTTGAAGTGACCATAGGTTAGCGGAGGTTACGTAAAGTCAGGTTCGCACAAGCGGATAGAAACGTATTTTGAAATAGAGAAACGAAAGTGTAAAGATACAAAACCGAACCTGACGTTATTTAACCTACCCTAAGCCATGGTCACTAGTTTTAGATAATCTACGAAAAAAGCAAGAAAGCAATTAATAATAATCAAATTGAACTTACAAGAAATATTATTAAGAGAAAAATGAAAACCCAGGTACCTTCATTCAAAACGCCGACACCATAATCACCAGGCCACCGAGGGAACCTTGCAAATGATGGTTTGTTCGTTCTATTTACGGTACGAACACGCGAAATTGAAGCAAGACGACGTCGGAGCCGATCAATTAGTTCGTACAAAAATCTGCGTGTTATACACAGCACAATCCCTTCAAGAACACGCCCCGGTTTCGAGATTTTTTGACCTGTCTACTTCTTGAGACTCTTTGATTTGATTGGTCACAATGCGCATGAGACACTGTTCCAAATGGGAATCTCTGTAGTGCCAAACTATAGCCGTAAACAAATTGCAATATGCCAGCAGCACTTTCGCCTATGCCCATCGCTAACAGGTATCACGCCTCTCCGGGGTTAACGCCGCCCAGCTCCCTTCGGATGGACCGTTGCCCCTTGCAGACCTTGCTTCGCTTCGCAAAAAACACTGTTATTATTTTGGTGAGATATTCTCAAGAAGGTTTTCATGTGGGTGTTTATATTCTTGAGTCTAAATATCGTGTTTTTATTATTCATGGTTAGTATGATACTTCTTTGCATCATCAAAAATATATAAATTTATCACTTTGTTTTGTGACCACTGTGGAAAATGACTAGACTTCTGTGCAGTGTTTTCGGCTCAATTCTATTTTCATAGCGCCGTGAGGAAAGAAAGGCTAGCAGAGTCACAGGCTTGGATAGGGGCTAACCTAACATCTGCAACTAGACTAACGGTAACCTCAATAATTTGCCGGATGTTGAAGGGTATAGGCGGTACTGGAACGGTCGAACCGATAATACTCCCCATGTGCTCCCTAATCACAAATATTGTACCGAAATCGAGATCCGATAGGATTGTAAAAATGTTGGCAAACGGTTAAAAACCAATTCAAACTCGATAAAACACCTAAAAATGAGCTTTAAATGCCATAAACCACCAAAAACGTGATTTTGCAGATGAGTTGCCTTTGATGTGCATCCCATGATGTGCTTTGCCGCGGGTATCCTACTACCGTAAGTCACACAAAAATTTCGAAAACTTCCACTTTTGCTTGAAACTGGTCTAAAAGCTTCTAATAAACATAATTAAGTATACTAAAGGAAAATCACACATTAAACACTTTTTATACGGTTTATTGATAATATAGATATATAAACACTTTCCAACGAAATTTCCGTATGTCAATAATAAAACTTGTAATTAGAAAGTAAACTCGCTCTTACTTGCTTTTCTGATTAACAAAGATTTTCAATCGACTGACATAAACAGACCAGTATGTTTACAATATGCCTAACAGTGTAAGCGCTTCTCCACGCTCTGTTCCAATGATATAAATAGAAATACTATAATTCCGAACTATACAATGTTCGATGGAGAATAATATACGTACCGAAACAAAATGGCGATAATAATACTGTAATACAACGGGGTACCCACGTTCGTTGAGCTCAACGTTACAAATGAATCTTTTTCTTGATTTGACTTTCTTATAATGCCTTTTCTTGCTTAATTTTCTTAAATGGCAATGTACTCCCACGGAATTAGATCAATATTATCGACTACGATTATACCAACATTATAAATTTTGCTTATTTACTGTAATACTTAAGAGGCCGTATCACGCTTATCAACTCCCATTTAGCCTTATGTTATTTTGGAATAATCATAACTATTTTGCTAGTTGGAATATTTTAGTGAATCTTACCTTGAGTTGGAGAACAACGAAATCCCTTACATTTCTAGTCTTTATTTTTTTGGAAAAGTTTCTTTATTTTAATTACAACGATTGTTAAAGATCTGATATAATGTGATATAATGTGATCTGATGCCTAATGTGATATAATGACGAATTTAAAATTTTCTATTTATGTTATCAAAATTCTAAAAAGTACGTTAAAATATATACACCTTTCTGAACATAACTGTTAAATTCAATGTCAATAGTTCTTTAAAAGTACTCTAAAATTTTATTATAAAATCAATTTAAAAAAGAAAAATTCTCCGAGCTCTTCTGCTGGATTAGGCTCCGTCTCTTTCCCGCTCGCCCTTACCCTCCCCTGTTACGTGCAATAATACGTTCCACCGTGAAAGAAGTACCTTCCCTTTCCAGTTTCCTTTCATTGTCAACCCTCTGTCCGCGTAAAGGCTAGAAAAAAAGCAGGATTTTAGGGACGAGTGGGCTCTGGTGGATTTATGATTTTTTACAAATGGCAAGCTGGAGTGTTTACCAGACTTTGTTAAAGAAATACGGAAGAGAATTGGATCATGAGTTTCGGTTGAAAAGTCATCTTGGCACACCTAGAAATTAGGGGAAGGGGGTACGACTGGATTAACCAAACAATTTTCTTTTATAGTTCGGAATATGAGTTTTTTTTAGATATCAGTGACACATGCAGTAAAGATATGAAAGTCATATGGGAGTTATTTACAACAAAGAGGACTCATTACTGAAACCCATAAGAGGAAATAAATTGAAACCTGTAAGAGGAAATTAAATAAAAACAAATATAAAATGTTTTAGAAACAAACCAATAGTCTTTAGTCCATTACTTTTTAGTATGAAACATTATGTTCCCATGTGCCAAGCGCGTATTTAGCGGGGATGCGGCGTTGGACGAACACTTCGTACGACCAACAGCCTCTCAAGCAGCAAGAACCGGCGTACGACCAACACCCCAGGGCAAAAACTGTGTTGGTCGAACGCCGTGTTGGTTCAACGCCGTGTTGGTCCAACGCCGGTACTTCGAAGTGTTGGTCTCATGCCGGTGTTGGTCCAACGCAGTGTTGGTCAAACGCCGTGTTGGTCCAACGCATGTAACCCTATTTAGCCCCCACCCCCAACTAAGACTTTTATGGGAAAATAGTATAACTTCAGGAGTACATTTCATGCCCAGGAATACCTTGGACACACACCTCCCGGAAACTCTTGGACCCGTCCCAAGACCTAATTTTGGAAGGATAGTAAGGTAAAGGTATCCCCCTGTACACCGTGAACGGCGCATGGGTGATGTGGAGTTAGCGTTCCACATATTATCGACCAATGGCACGAAGGATGTTAGTCTAAATAATAATGATGTGAATCAGAATAATAACTAAATAATGACTTACGGAAATCGTAAGTTCATGGCCGCAGTAACAAACGTTCACAATAGGATTCTATCCGGGGCAAGATCAAACCAGTTTTCATCACGAACACTTGTTTCTCGAAAATATCTTCAAATATTGTATTCCCAAAGACATCTCAGCCTTCTCAACTGTATCTCTCCTTGCGGCTTCCCAACCAAGATAGAATATAATCTTCGTTTTTCCCATCTGAGATGCATTGCCTACTGATTATAGTCATCGCAATTTCATTATTCTTACAGTTTAGGTTGAATCGTACAGTCCCGGAGTTTATTATACAGTCTCCTCCATTCTCCACTCATTTCTTCCCATTTCGTCCCGTAGATGTTTCTCAAACTCTTATTTTCAAACACACGTAATTTTATATTCATCTGCTAGTGTTGTACTCCAGCTTTCACAACCGTAAGCATTACCGGAAAAATACCCGTTCTGTGTATGTTCAATTCATTTAACATTAATCGCGAGGTTAGAAGTTTCTCGACTGAATAGAAACTTGCGTTGCCCGATACTAAGCAACATTTTTTTTCCTTCCGAGACCCCGTTTTTGCTTATTACATATGCACCAAAGTATTTGAATTTATTTACTTTCTCTATGTTCTTCTTAGTTATCTATTTCTTTTTGCGTTTCAACTTGTTATAATGTTTTATCTACGATTCACGCATACAGGAGTGAAATTTGAAAGGAAAGATGTTCCTCACTGCTAATTCTTGTCATTACAAGTTCCAAGTTCTTCATTTTCGTGGTCTTCTTTGTTCAAGAAGCGACTTGCCTTCGGTAAAGAAATAATTTTGCAATGAACAAAGCAGCATCGCGTTTTCCTTGTGCACGTAAGCTGGTTCCTCCTGCACAAGATACTGCTAGAATCTAGAGTATGCTGTTTTTCTAAGAGAGCCAGACGTGTCTTTTTTTCTCCTGGCACTAAATTATTTCTTCGTTACCCCCATTAGTATATGTGTAGAATCCTTTAATGCTAATGAGAACAATGCTGCGATTTTGGAAATTAATTCCCGTTTTTAACCCTGCATCATTTTTCTTCAGAAATGCCTTTATGCATCGATTAGATCGTGTCCGTTTGTTTCAACATGTTCACAAAATCACAACGTTTTAATAACTAATCATACATCCTATAGAGGCATCTAAATCTATTTTTTGTACTACATGTGTACATATGCCATTATTTATTTTAGCATTGTCCAAGTGACACCATACTTTGGACAGTTCATGATGAGTTATTTACAACTTCACAGGGTGAGTAGCCATTTCTGCTAAACACGGAAAAAAATTAAAATGCACGAAGCTGCAGCTAAGAATTGCTTCAATAGATAAAGCAAATACACATATACATAAATATAAATAATTTTGATGAATAACCTCAGATATCATCTTTTACACTATTTTTCTAATACATTCCATTCAAATATAGATGTTGCAGTTAACTCTCGTATTAAATAACGAATACAAATGTACTACACATAAACATAGGTTCATTTTCATTTTCACATAATCACTTGACATGAAATCAAAATTACTAAAATCGAACACAAAACTGTTGTTCACCAAGTCAGAAAACGAACGAAGGCAATGAATTGTCTTCTTTATCTGCTTTTCCCCCGCATTTCGTCTTTTGATATCATAAAACAAGCACGGTCTCAGGCAGCTTACTTATCCAGGCATTGACTGCATAATTATATCAAACAACTCTAGAATTGTTAAAAATTCGACCTTTGTCCGCCCAGATCTATCATTGGGACCAATGTGCATCGGTGTTGCTTTGTAGTGAATGTATATCGTCCCCTATTAAATCTACATCATCCACGTACACGAACAGTTGATCCAAGTCATTCAAGGTTAGTCTCTTTTTTATTTTTAGAATCTGAATAATAGGAAATAACTCTAAGTATATTCTTTGTTTGAATATTTTTTTTAAACTGAAAGTTTCTGATTTTCATCAGTACTGAAAATATTAACAATATCTTTAGACATAAATCGAAGAGTCATCCGAGAAGTGGATCATCACCTTAGAATTATTAAGGACGTCATCCTTGTAAGTATTTAGATACAGATATACCCCTTTAACTACAACGTTCCTTCCTACAAAATTTTGAATCCTTGAGATTTCAAAATTTGTGATGAATCAGTGCAAGCTTCTCCTCCTATTGTGTCATGTTCTTTTATCCTGTACCAAATTGATTTCCATTTCAATGTGCATTTTTCACTAATAAACGCGCTTTTAACATATTCCTCTCCTTTCGTACTATCATGCATTCAACATGTTCATGCCCTGTAAGTTGATTTAGAGAATAAAGAAAATCAAATAATCAAATAAAATTTCCTTCTGTAAATTAACTGATTTATTGGGTTGGTGCAAAGAAAATGACCGCATTGACGCCTGGTGGGAAAAACACCTGATCAACTACTAGAATTACATAAACTTTAGTGTTTGTGGTGCACATATGAATGGAGAAAGTTGTATTTCCTAAATATTTTCTCCATGTCCTTATTTATGTCCACTAGGCATAGCCTATTTACTAGTGATATTTTATCCTGGTTTATAACGTAAATACATCATGGTTTGTTTCTTAGTCGAAACGAAGGAGGAGTTCATTCGAGATCCATGTCCGCAACATCTTCCTAGGCGGATGGGAAAATGGATTTATGAATCGAAAACATTGTTTATGAGGTCTCAGCTCGGGATGACTGAACATGGTTCAAGAATATCGTAAGTTCGAGTTTGTCTTCAGTCTTGTTTAACCAGACAGATGAACTAGGCATATTTAGCAATATCAGCTTCTATCAACGACATCTAATTTCTATGAATTTGTAAGACTTATCCAGCCCAGGCTTTTGTCGGTAATGACATTCAGCAATTTGTAAGATGTCTCTGAGTTTCATTTGAACATTTCGCAGGGTTAGATTTCTGATGAGTAAACAGAAGAAAAGACTGCGAGAAACCTTCAGCAGTTACCGTGACAAGAAATACCTCGATAACAGGTGGTTTCATCATCTCGTGACAGAAAAGATCATATTCGATTTTCGAGAAACAAGAACATTAGACAATCTCGATGTGATGCCGTTGTGATGAATCTTGTAAACTGCAAGCTGACATATTGCAACATTGTTGGAAGGATTTGAATTTTAATTTTAATTATGGTCTTTAAGCATATCAGGTTCAGGCCGAGATAGGTTAGGGAAAGGTTATTGGAAGGTAGCCACACAGGGCATAGTTTGTATGTACCACACCGGCATTTGACTGGTATGACCGAGAAAACCCCCTGAAAAAAAATTGAGGGGGGTCAAAATTGAATGGAAAAACACAATGGCAAAGTAAGATGTGCAACAGAGAAAAATTATTAGAGAGTGATAGCAAACTATCTAAAAATGTGATAGGTTATTCGATGGTTTGAGATCATGACGAATCCAACGGTGTATGGCTCATCTCTGTCAGCCTTGTAGTTACTGAGACCTAGGAGGGGCACAAATTGAGAATACTAAGCGATTCAAAAGGACCTACCCAGAGACGTATTATCTTTATCCTAAGATAAATACAGGGTGGAGTTTGAATGGTTGCAGAACATATTAGGATTTGGGTCACAAAACATTAACTTGAGAAAAAGCATCCGAACAACAAAACAACTCGAAAAAATAATAAAAAAACTCTTTAAAGGCATATTTTTCTTAAACAATTCGTACTCAAAAGTAAAAAATAATTTTATTTATGCATGACTAAAAGGAAAAGCAGGAGGCACGCCAATTGAAGAATTTATAAAGTAACTTATATGAGAGAGCGCCCCATGCTTTTCTTTTTTAGTCATACATAATCAAAATTATTTCTTACTTTTTAGAAGGAATTGTTTAACAAAAGTGACTTTCAAAAAGCTTTTCCTTATTTTTTATGTTTGTTTCATTATTATTATTATTTGGAGAAAGAGCGATCTCGAATGGAAATAATTGCGTTGACACGTGTCTTACACTCAGAAATTCAGATTTCGTGACTGAAATTGAATCGTACGTTTGAAGAAGGAAACAAGACCAAAAAGCTGTTTTGTGGGAAATTAACAAAAACTGTATAATGTGTTTATTATTTATTGAAAGGAAATAATATTGCTAATGAATATTCAAAACGGTCTTCTGATACTTTCGTACTGCTCAGACAGTTTACAAGTATTGTATTTTTTCCTGTAGAGTTTAAAAAAGTTGGTTGATTTGTTTCCTTCTTCAAACGTATGGAAAAACGTCTGCTCATTTTTAAGTGCTGAGACGTAAGAATGGAAAAATCGACCAGAAAATGAAGAAAAACGCAAGAGAAACCTTGAAATGAATGTTATTTACAAGAAATGTATGCACAATGAACTCGAAAGTTACAAGTAGGGGGCCTAAGTAATAAATTCAATTTTTTCCCCCGTCTATCCACTGACAGAAATTTCGCCCTACAAATGTGCAAAACTGCTTTTTATTCCGTAACAGTGATAGTAATAGTTGCTATATGTAAATATCTGTTAACAATAGCGGTTAGAAATATCAGTGTATGAAAACGTATCTAAATGCGAGTTAGTTATTCCCGTCTGTGAAAAAGAAGTTTAAAACAATATTTTCGAATAACCTAATTACCTGTATCCTATTACATGTGCAGCAGAGATATGGACGAAGGTAGTTTAGTTCCTACCATAACTGTTGTAAAACTATTCTATGTAATTATCGGAGCTTGGATTTACTGGTGGAGAAGAAACAGTACATCAAAATACGATTTAATCAGGAAAGTAGAAAGCGGTGGGTACAGTGGGTAGGGGGACGCGTAATTGTTTCATGCTGAATTAGTATAATAACTTGCGACTAGCGACAGGAAGAGCTAAACCATCTCGCGCATGCGCATTACTCCTTAACAGTAAATAGTACTTCCAAACAACTGCATCCAGTTGGCCATTTAGAGCATTGATATTATGTTCGAAAGCGAATGCAAATAACCCTGGATCGAAACCTGGTGTCTTTTTTAATTATTGATTTTTTTTACATTATATATATATAAACTCATTAGGAAATTTAATAAGATTAGTGAACAAACACATGTGGAGGTTAGATAAGTCAGGTACGGTATTTTTAGGTAGATTTCGAAGAAAAATCTACCTATTGAGATCGGTAAGATATCAAAGTATATATTAACACACAAGAGGCCATAATTTTGAAGATATTTGAACAAAAATTTTATGTTGTTTCTAGGCTTAATAGCTCGGTTTAGTTCGTTAATGAGCAAAATCGGTCGCCATCTTGGATCCAAAATGGCCGCCGAAACCACTGTTGTATAGAATACACAGCCTAAACCGCTGGGGCTATTGAAATCAAATTTGGCAGATAGAGTTGTATATTTGCTGGTAGAGTTGGTAGATCTGAGCAATATAGTATATACAACAATGGAGAGAGCGCTGAACCTTGAGGAACTCCTGTTTGAAGAAGGACTGGAAATGAGCTGGATTGGTTGATGGTTATGTAGGCAATACGTTCGGTGAGGAAATTGTAGATATATCGTATATAAGCTAAGGGTAATTGAAAATTCAGAAGTTTCCAGATGAGTCCATGATGCCATACTTTGTCGAATGCTTTTTCAAGATCGAACAGAACAAGGCACGAGGGTTTACAGGTGTTGAAATGGTTTGAGAGGCGTAGTAATTGATCCTGAATACTGTAGCCGGGTCGGAATCCTGCTTGGTAGATTGGTAGGAGGTTTCTCTCTTGTAAATGGAGGTGTAGGCGTTTTACAATAATTCGCTCGAGGATTTTACTTAATGTTGGAGTTAGTTGGATAGGTCTATAGGATGTTACGGAGCCAGGTGGTTTATCAGGTTTTAGGAACATAAGCGTCTTAGAGGTTTTCCATTCTGCTGGGATGAAGCCGGTGCGTAGGATGAAATTAAAAATAGCCGCAATCAGTTGAAGAAGTCGAAGAGGTCCTTCTTTGATATGTCTGTACGTTATACTGTCCATTCCCGGAGCAGTATTTTTCTTCCTGGCGATTTCATTGACGGTGATGGGTGCAGTGAGGTATCTATTCTCATTTATTCGATGCTCCAAATGAGGCTGCAAAGCTGGTGAGTTCATGTTGAGTCGGTTCGCTGGATGCGTTCGTTCTATGTGAGGATGTGTTGGTCTGAATATCTCCTGTAAATAGCTGGCAAAGGCGTTTGCTTTATCGACATCAGTTTGTAGTGGTTGATCGTCTTTTAGTAATGGATAGGTAGTTTTTGTCCTTTTACCTGTTAGTATGTTGAAACGTTTCCAGAATCTGGTAGGATGTGCTGTATCTCGAAGTTCGTTGCATGTTTTTATCCATTGTCGGAGCTTATAGGCTACTATATAGTTATGTACTGTTCGCTGGAGCTGCCGATGAAGTTGTAACGAGGCAGGGTTTCGAGTTCTGATATAGTCCCTGAAGGCCTGTCGTGAGCGCTTTACCAGTGTGAGATAGTTAGGTGGTAGCTTCGGTTGATATGATGATAACTGGGTTGTAGGTATGTGCTCTTTTGACGCTGCCTGAATGGTATCGGTGATTGTGCTCAGTGTCTGGTATAATTCTTCCTCGTTTTTTGGTTCCTGTACGCTGTCGAGTCTATTACTGATATGGTCACGGTAATGGTTCCAGTTTGCGAGATCAAATCTTGTGGTTGTTCGGAGGATGGGTGGGTTTTGTTGCTGTGAAGGTTGGCGATGGAGGATTATTTTGATTGGAACATGGTCGCTTCCTATAGTATCCAAAACTTCGATTTGGGTGCGGTTGGTCAAGTTAGGGGAGAGAATAACTATATCGGGTTTGGTTTGGGAAATTGGTCGCGTTGGTTTTGGTAGGTTTTGTAGGATGCCGTTGGTGTTATTTGTGATAAAGTTACGAAATTGATCTTTTTGCCTGTCCGATCTGCTGTGGATATTTACATCTGCCATAATGATGTATGTTCTGAAATTATTTGAGATGTGTTCAAAAAACTGCAGTGGAATTATATGACCTGGACGTACGTATATGGTTACTAAAGTTACATAAAGGTTTTTAAAATAAAGGGTCGATATAATGTATTCGGGCTGATTAGGTTGTGTAATACGATGTATACGATGTGGTATGGTGGGTTTGAATCCTATCGCTACGCCTCCGTTTGCTCTTAGTGCAGGAATGGTGCTTGCGTTATGTATGAACTGGTAGCCAGATATTTTACATTTTGATTGTGCTTTAAGATGAGTCTCGTTTAGCAAGAATGCGAGAATTTGATATTAAGTTAAAAATAATTATGAAGTCGTCTCTTGTTTGTTTCATTTATGTTTGGTAGAGTAGAAATGTAAATTTAAAAACATTTCTGCATAAAAGAAAAAGCAAACAGTTATTTTATCATTAAAATTCTTGAGGGATAATACAAAAAAAAATAGCGCCATCTATTGAGCAATTTTTAAAGTAGGTTAGAGGGTGTGTTTGTAGATGACGATTTGAATTGGTTTTTCTTCAACTTCAAGACGCGCACCCCGCGGCACGAACGGTTGAATTGGTTAGAATGTTTCTTGTATATAATAACTACTCATAACTGTTGATCAGAATAACCTAATTGTAAAGTCTGTTTGAATCTTAGTAAAATCATAATCATCAGCACTTTCCATGAAAATCAAGTGAAAAAGTTTGGAGCCGAGCCTTGTATTGAAAGAAGTCCCTTAGAGATGGAAGAAGGTCCCTCGAACTTTTAGCTCACTTACGATTGTAGAAAGTAAATCGTAAGATTGGTTTTAATCGAGTGTTTAAGT
>JAGDQP010029925.1:6548-22995 GCA_022664845.1 Lepisma saccharinum | reverse complement strand
TCTATGAGAGAGGCATCATGATATTACCTTCCAAATGGCAACACATTATCGAACAAAACGGCGCATATGTGACCTAAATCGGATCATTCTAACTATGGTAAGTCAAGCCTTCAATGTCATGCAAAAATAATGGATTACTTTTTACTACACCAGATATATAACAGAGCTAAAGCTGGAAAATGCTGCTACTAGATAAGATGAATAACTATTTCGAACCTTTCGAAGATATTCTTTTTATAAAAACACTGAAAACAGAAACATATGCGAACTTTGAAGTAAAAGTGTCGTCTCGACGTGAATTTCTATATACGAGGTGTGTTCAATTAATTACAAAAAGAACATTTGCTATAAAATCTATATTACTTATTTTACAACTTTACTAAGCCTTTCCCCTCTTCCACAGACATACATTTTTCAACGTTTCTCTCCATTTTTAAAACGTTTCCTCGAACGCATTTTCCGTGATGGTAGGCACGTCTCGTGTCATATTTTCCTGAATGGTTGGAAAACGAAGTCCTTTCCAGGTTGACTTCAACTAGGGAAACACGGAAGGTCTGATGAAGTTCTGAGAGTAGAATGGACGGGAACCCAAGATGGGATCTTCACCGGTCGACGTAGTGCTTACGGGTCATTCCATGTCAGATCATCCACGACATGTCACCACACCATCTCAGAGTTGGACGAAACTTGGTATGTGGAGAGAATTGCTGATGCTAATTCCAAAAATGTAAAGTGTACTGAAATAGGTGGTGGGGTTAAAAAATTATGGAAAAAATTGCCCGCAACGTGCGCGCGACACACACATTAAAATAGGGGGGGGGGGGACTTTATTTGTATTTGTCCTAGAGACTTCAATTTTGTTTTATGGTATTCAGAATTAAATGAGTTATCGTCTGGAGTGAAATATATACACCGCAGAGTAGTAGGTCAGGTACAGATCTCGCTTTTTGAAGAATTCCGAATTCAGCCTGGTATTTTACCACCGGCCCGACCTTTAATTGTGACAAAAATTGTTGTGAGAAACAAGAAATGGATGAAATAATTGTTTTCGTTAATAGAACCATGACAGAACACGTTGAGCGTATCCATTTGTACGCATACAAAAGTGTCAACTGGTTATTGTTTTACAGAATGAAGCAAATATCTGGATATGAACTCTGTGATGGGATAGGCGGCACGGTGGAAAGACTTATGGCCAGAGCCACCTACAAAGGCCAGTGGAAAATCAAACACAAGATGTATTACTATTGCAAGCACAACATTGAAGGCATCATATTTTTCTGTGCCAAAGACTGACTTGGTTATTGTTCGTAGTGATCTCTCCAAGCGCTTTACACTAGCAACAAAAGTACCAGGAACACGTAGTATGCACTATTTCGAGTCAACTGCCCCATTAACCACCAGCGCTAATTGAACAAGTGCTGACGAGTTATCTTCCAGCTTTGGTACTATTTCATTTGCAACATCTCCAACACTTTCTTCCCTGAACAATTATGTTGCATGTGCATATACTCACCAGTGGAATGTTGGACTCATAACAGAAATTCATACAACACCATCCAATTCCTCCACCCCATGGGCCTCCACGCTTCTTCTACTTGCCACACAGGAATACCTGTTGTTTTCCATTTACGCACATTCTCTGTGAAGTTGACATAAGTACAATACCAGAAAGAACTTATAAACTGAGTACTAAGTCAAGTGAATTAGTTTCAACCATGTGGAAGAAGTTCACATCAAAACCTAAATGAATCCTGAAGTAGGCAACTTACATTTTGATATTTAATCACTAATAATTTTTGTGTCCTTTTGTTAGTAACTTCTCTTACATCAACTCATTGTGCACAAGAATATTCAGAGTTTATATCCAGATATTTGCTTCATTCTGTAAAACAACAACCAGTTGACACTTCTGTATGCGCAACGTGTTCTGGCATAGTTCCATATTTTTCATCCACTTCTCCTTGTTTCTCCATCACAGTTTTTGGCATGGTGCAAGTACATGTTACCGGTTACCTGTACAACAATTTTTGTCACAATTAAAGGTGGGGCCGGTGGTAAAATACCATGCTGAATTCGGAATTCTGTAATTCTTCAAAAAGCGAGATCTGTACCTAACCTGTTACTCTGTAGTGTATACACTTCACTTCAGATGATAGTTCATTTAATTCTGAATACCATAAAACAAAACTGAAGTCTCTAGGACGAATCCAAAGAAAGTTTTTTTTTTTCTTTTTTTTTTTTTCTATTTTAATATGGGTGTCGTGCGCACGTTTCGGGCAATTTTTGCCATAATTTTAAACCTCCTTAACTTTTGAACCCCACCACCTATTTCAGTACAATTTACATTTTTGGCCTCAGCGTCAGAAATTCTATGACCATACCAAGTTTCATCCAACTCTGAGATTGTGTGGTGACATCTTCACTTTTTTTGTGGATGATTTGACGTGGAATGACACTTACTTTAAAGTGTGTGAATCATTCGTGGCACTTTATTCGACTGTTAGTCCTCCGTGAACATTTGCGTAAGGATTTCAAACGTGTCTGTACAGTTTTTACCCAGGTTTTAGGTAAAATTTCACACAAATTGTTCAAGATATTTCACTTTTACATTGTTATGAATCCGACAGACAGTATGTACATTTTCATTCCAGTGGAAATACCTCGATGATTAATGCTAATAGCATGGCAAGGCAGGATAAAACCCACTGATAGTCGCTGTCACTAGCCTGAGCCCGTTCTAAATGCCGGTTGGCGTACTCGAAGTATCTTATTTATAATTGAACACATCTCAAATGATTCTAACAATCTACGTTTACAACAGACCCAAATGCATTTTGATCATTGCAGAATAACTACACTCAAAAACTACTAAATAATTATCACTCTCAACTTTAAATAAATAAAGTTACTATAGAAGGAGTGTAGTTGTAGAGTGGAGTTAAATTATATGTCTGAAAAGCTTCTTAAACATTTGTGTTTGAATTAATGCACAACTATAAAAACTTATGTACAGACGAAAAATAAGCGAACGATTGAGAAAGATAAGCAAAGAAAGTATGACAGTACAGATCTACTGAATATAACAAGGATCTGAGACATTAGCAAAAATCACAGCAATAGCATCCAAATAAACACTATCTTATATTTAAAGTAAACACGTTCGCAACTGGCAGCAGAAGACGATAAAAATTCGTTAAGCACAGCGACTGATCACTTCGTTAATAGCAATTAGACATGTTCGCATGTCAACAGTACCATCTACATTTGAACTATTGTCAATACAATGAACAATAACCGATAAAAGGAACGTAGGAAGCAAAAACGGATGAACCAGAATACTGCTTACAGCGTTGCAGTTCACACTGAAAGTCAAGGGACGGATAAATGGTTGTTTTTATCAAGTAATCTTATGTCTCAGCATGTAATATCGATTTTCTCACGTGCACATACATAATTAATCGTTAATGCAGTTCCCCCCTCCTTCCCTGAATGTTCACATGCGACTTACGCTGCGATTCTGAATTTCCACACTCGATTAAAAAAAAAAAAAAAAAATCGCAACGCCATCTCCACCAAAAAGCACCAGAATCATATTCTTCCTGCATATTGTTATGTATTATTTTCTTTTGCCGTTTTTACTTCCTGATTTTAGAATTTTAAGTACCGCATGGATTACTATTTCAATACTGACCAACGAAGGGTTTTCCTAAAATAGTTACATTTGAATGTTTATAATATACAGTTTCCAATTATCCGATAATAAATTTATGCAATTTAAACTTCAACAACACTTCTCGGGCTATATGTTTATGATCCTACTTAAGCGAGTTAACGAGCTTTCTGTGCGAGTGGCCACGAATTCGACACCTGCTGCGGGCTCCTCAAGTTTAATAATTCGGTTACTCCCACTACCCTAAAAGACCATATTATCATGAAAATCCAGGACTAAATGAGCATAATGAGATAGATGAAAAGCACAACAGAAGCTTTCCCTCAAACTAAGCCAAGAAACTTCTCCAAATACAACTGAGCAAACGTTTCAAAAATAATTTCCCAGTGTTTTCCCTCTCTCTCTCTCTCAATAACGTAAAACAATAGTTTTAATCCACTAACTTCTTCATCCACTTATTGCGACGGTCATGCTATTTCAACAAAACCTCAGTTGGATCATATCCACTAGCCACACACAACAATTACCAAATCTACTTCAAATGCAGGCAGCGATTCTGAATTAATCATGCAGAATCGGAAAAAAATAATAATACAAAGGGTAAAGTACTACAGAAGGATTGTCACATTATCACAGCAAAATAAAATAAAAAGAAAAGAAACTGCATTAGTTCCCTAATGTATGAAAATTCCTTGCAAATACTGACCGCTTCATGCTCATAAAATGGAATAAAAGTAATTTTAAAAAAATCATGCAAAAAGAACAAAATCAAAGAATTCTACGACAGTTGTGAAACAATCATTCTCAGAAGAAAGCTAAGTCAAAGTACTAGCAAAGACATGGGGAAACAGTGCCTGAACTAAATGATTATGTTCCGACACCACGCAACACTCACTTACCCTGGTGGTGGAGCTTGAGTGACTAATGGTGGTGGTAGAATGATGTGTGGCGGTTCACTAACAGGGGGCCCAGGCATAGGAACTGCCTGGGCAGGATGAATCATGTCTGATGTTTGAACACCCATCCTGATCACCATAATAATTATGTATTATTTTATTTGCTTTCTTATTTTTTAAAAAAATCACAAACAAACAAACAAATACAAAATGGCATACCACACATTATAACTGAAAGTTACAGTATCTAAGGAGTAAATCTAGTAACAAAATTTCTTTTGTATCTATTATGTATTTCTACAAAATATTTGTGTTATTTTACTCGAATTAATACTGACTATTCTGTACAAGTAAAATTAAATTCTACTAGAAAACTTTAACCTATGATATTCTGCAGATATTCAGAGGGAAAACAAAAAGACGTACAGAACAGCTTTAATAAACACAAAAGAATTCCTTTACAAAGCGACTGAAAATCCTTCCTGACCTTTAAACTTAATCCAATTTTAAACACCTAACAATGAGTGATATTCCATGTCAAATCACCAAGTAATGGTTGCACGATCATTCTTTAAAAATTAAAACTACGTAGGTTTACTCTTGAAAGTAGTCATTATATCAATATGCTTTTCTAATGTTTAAATATAGCAGCTTCTGCGAAACGGCGTATGTAATTTTTGCATAACACACACTGTTTTAAAAACAGAGAGTGTATCAAAGGGCTAGGTATACAATACTTCTGCCCTTCGTTGACTCTGTAAATCGTTTCTATTTCTCAAGTACTCGACATTCCTCTTTTGTGGAGGATATAAAGAGAATATCAAATAAAATGGGTAAAGATTATAAAAACAACACTATCATGTGGCTCTGTCAAAGCTAATATATGCAAAATTCACTGTGTGTTCACTGCAATCCAATGGTGTGAATGAGAGATAATTAAAGTTGCTTGTTATTTGTGTGGAAAGTCCTATATCTTTGTCAATACTTTTTGCATTTCTCTTTCAACTAACCTCTTTGAGAAAGTAGCTAAACCAAGCATTGAACTTGTGCAAGTATTCACTTTACGTTTGTATGCAAAAATAAATGAACTTCCAAATGCAGATTATAGGTTGGTTTTTTTTTTAGTATGATTTTTAACTCCTCGAATAAGAAATATGTACGTAATGTTTGTCTTTGAGCTATTTCGACGACCCATAACTGCTGCTGTCGTGTTTTGCATCCCTGATGTGTTCCTTTATTCTCAAGGATAAAGTATGTTTTGTCATGTCGGCGTCTGTACTGTCAGTGCACTTCTGTTCCATTTGATTACACCGGTAAAAAACTTTATTTTTATATGGGCCAGTCTAGTAACTTTGGACTTCGGCCCGTCACGATTCACCTTTAGCTGTTAAGTGTTAAAATCCACACCCATGCCCCTGCCGGGACTCGAACCCGGGACCTTCGAGCCGATGGTCTACCGCCGCAGACCGCTCGGCCACCCGGCCGGCGATTACACCGGTGTATTCCTCGGTGTGGCCATACTTGAATCGTTTCTCCGTTGTAAAAGAATTACTGGGCGTATGTTCTTTCTAGAATAATTTTGTTTTTGTGTTGTAAACAAACGTGAATTGTTATTAACATCTTAAAAGGAGCTGGTAAACTTCTAATTGTAAGCACGGAATCTACAGTTTTTGGAAAGTGAGCTCCGAACCAGTCCGTTAAATGGACTTCGGCGGGAAGGGAACCCATAACCACGTATATTTATAAGCGAAGGGAACAAAAGTATTCAGGGCCATTTCTTCTTGCGCTTTAACTGTGTGCTGCTTTGATGGGAATACTGAACCTTTTCTTCGGCCTTCTTACGCCTAGTTCCAAGCACACATTTTGTGGAGTTATTCTGAAATTAAATGTCTACAAAAACTGATATCCTTATATTGTTTCTAATATCACAAAAATTACATTTTTACAACCTAAAACACTGAATTTAAGTCTTAATTTCATCAGCAATGAAAGAAACAAATATGCCTGTATAAGGATTAAAACTTTGGCCTGCTAAACGAAAAGTAAACCAATTTCTAATCCGAAGCATTAGCAAATACATAACAGCTTGTGTTATGCAAAAAATCGGACATGAAAATATACATATTCGTGCAACCAATTAAATTAAGGTCGGTTGGTTTGACACAGTTTCAAACAAATCATCTTGTTGATGCGTAAACAAATTAGCCTCTGTAAGCACTTTATATCCATTTTAGGGTGAAATTCTACAAGGAAAGATATGGTTCTTTGAAGAAACACGGATTAAGCTTACAAACGAGTTACTAATCAGAATAAAAGTGACAACCAAATTTATGCCACTGTAAAAACTCGATCATCATTCAAAATGAACGGATTCCTTTTATTTTTAAGTACTTTCCAACTAACAGAGGCACTCTGACGCGGTAAATTAATACTTATCGAACAGATTCGTAAAGTGCATTTAACTATAACCTCCCAGCCGTACATAAATAAATCGTTCTCTTTTGAAAAGAAAGAAAAAAAATATTTTTGCCGGTTTCTCCCCTTACTTTATTTTTGATAGGAGTAGTCCTCTTTTGCCACTGTTTATGCTAATTTTGGCTGTACGGGTAGAATCAACAGGAAATTACATCAAGCTACATTTTAGAAGCCGCAATGCTACATAAAAAAAATCCTAAGTACTTATACGACCAGAAAATGGTTCGCGCCAAACCACCACCAGGGAGAATTCAGGAACAGCTGTCGTGAATCGTAAAATTTACCTACTCTTTATACATGCACGCACAAGATACGCAGTGACGTCAATTTAATAATTACACCGCATTTTGAAATGAAACTAGGTAATTTCCATCTAATTCTTTAACACACAGCAAAAGCCCAACCTAATAAGCATGATTACTAGCAGATCCTGAATCATCAAAACATCAGTTCCTTAGAAGAGGCTTTCTTTATGTTACGCAACTACAAAATGAAACAATCACTTGACTAGATTATTTCACCCACTTATAATTTGATAAGAAAACTGCATTAAGTTATCTCTAGAGTTAATTCAATACTTCAACATATATTCACTAAAAGCTATCTTCTATCAATTTTCATAGTCACCGAAACCACCAAATATATTTACCTGTGCCCATGATGACCTTGAAAATGATGATCGTTCATTCTGTCTGGAGGTCCTCGGGGGGCTGTAAGGGAAGAAATGCTCGTCAGTATATTGTGAAACTGTTCCACACGCCATCAGAAACAACATTTCTAGCGTCTTGAAAATCTATATTCAGCTAACTATATAATCATACAACAAAAATATTAATCCAATACATGCCCACTTGATGAATGCAGTCTAATAAAACTTAACAGTTGAGAGAGTTCTTTGTTTGAAAATTGGTGAATGTTTCTATGATAACGTGTGTGTGTTTGTGACTCCTTTATCATCTTCAATATTCCCTTCCGACTTTCCTTTGTCTTAAGAGATAAAAAGTATACTGAAAACATATAACTGGCGTGGGTTACTTAAGATGGCCGCGAACTCAAGAAATTTGTCTATTGTATTCTGTCGTCTCTTCGTACTCGTTACTGAAACTAAATCGGGGAATATATGATTTACTTTTGATTGGGGGAGGGGGAGGGGGGGTTAGAGTGTACTTCTTCAATTTCCTCATCAACTTATAACTACTAATCTCTTATGTATTATAAAATATTACCTTATATTTATCATAAATTGTATACTATTGTTACCTATGCATTTCCACGTTATAGTGAGTGCTAAAGAAGGAAGCCCAACTATCTTTACTTTTCCTCTGGCATTATTCAAAAGCTTTTGTTTCTTGGTTATGATATAATATGTTTATCTAAGGTTCCTCTAATGTGTGAATTTGATATTTGGATAATGTCAAATGCTGTTATGTTGCAATAGGAACACTCACATAATTATAATTTCCGTACCGCCAAATTTTGACATTAGTTTGAATGAAATGCTCAATTTTTCAAGCCTTAATGTGGCCACATTCAAAAGTTAGTCTAAAAAATCCTGGCATTAACAGTTCCTAAGGGCACTTCTCTATTGACGTGGAAGTACGAATGGGAAGGTAGCGGCCATTCAGGTATTTGCATAATAAAACTGAGAAAAGTCTGCGAAAATCTCGTCAAGATGGCCGGCGTGAGCAGGACTCCAACTCGCACCGCCTCTCCAGTGTTTATCCTAAGTTGGTAATCGGAAAGAAAGAAGGACAAAAACAACTCTGGAGAAATATAAATGTGTTACTGTCCAGACTTCAATCTCATCCCCTATATTATTTTGTCCAACTGTTTAACAGAGAGTGGCCACAATTAATTATTTTGTCCAGAGGCTTTAATTGTGCCAGTTCGTTCAAATTTTTTAAACGGATGCTGAAGGAACTTACATGCAGACATTAAATAAAATATTATCCTTGTCCTCTTTATAAGGGTAACAATTCCTTCAAAGAGCACTTCTCGCCTTCCCCCGAAAAGCTTCTTCAAGCGAGCCATGATTTATTGTGTTGAAATGTGTTCGAACTTATTCAATGTTTCAACTCCTTCATTCCCAGTCTCATATTTTCACATCAACATTGCAAGGACATGCTCTAAAAGAGTAATAAATGCCTTTATGAAACCTTTCACGTAAGTCTTAAACTTAATACTTCTACGAACACACGGAAGCAAGATTAAAACAATTTATTATCTCATCTGATATAACTAAACTCCGATGTACATAAACGTTAGAATTAAAAGTTATACAAAATAACTTAAGTTCTTTTAATTACAAAGAAAGTGGGACAAAAGTCAATATACTAACCATACATAGGTTGAACAGGTCTCTTGGGAAAACTACGCAAACTATCAATAGTTTGGATTTGTTGAACCTGTCCGTCGCCTGATGGTATATTGTTGTACATAGATGTGTCCTCAACAGCAGTTGGTGGTGGTACACTCATATCAGGAATAAGAGGAACATCGGTAGTTTTTTCGTCGATTGTTGGGGTTCCCGGTCGTTCTTCTCCAGTTTGGCTGAAATGAAGAGAATTTGAAAAAAACACACATTTAAACCTTTCGTCACTATCAGAAAGAACGTTACAAATTTAGAACAGTCACACGTTTAATTACAAGACATGCATAAATATTTACAGCACCAGTTGCACTAAACTTGGTGTATATTTCTACATTATGTCAGTTCAAAACATTGTATAAAGTTCTCTTAATAAATCTATACATTCTCTCAAAATGTACAGTTTGTTTCGAAACACCCTGATCAGATACAACAAAGAACTGTGAACGATTTGTATATTGTGTTTTCCTGTTCTATCCGCGGTCAGATCCATTATTTTATTTTTTCTAAATTATCTTACTTCAATGAATTTGTAACCTGGGATAGAATCTCCGAATGATTAATTTCTCGCCTTTAATACAAGTGTCCCCAGCTACACACAGAATTTCCGTTATTGGATGTAAAATTGTGAGGTGAATGATAGGAAGATTAAGAGGCTATGTCCAATTATAATTCGAGTTATAGTTAGATCACAGTATAAAAGGAAAGGAAATAAAACCTTTAAGTGTATAAACAAAAAGAGATTATTGGCATTATTAAAACAGTAGTGATTTGATTGACATTATTGTGGGGCTTAGAGAAGAGATCTATTATATGGACACTGATCATATTAAAGTTATATGGAGTTTATTGATAAGATTCATGACTTGTCCAACAGGATTTGAAATAAAGGCCATCCCTAGAAATCTGAGGCAGATGTTTTCATCCTGGTGTTATTTAAACATAGTTCAATGTTAAAGATCTCTTTCAGACATATTGAGTTACATACTTAATTGTTAATGGCGACTTCAGATTTTAGATTCGAAACCACGATGTCCAACGGAAATCATTCATCTAGGTTTTGCCAATGTAAGACAAGAGTGCTTTGGAACTTTCAATGGAACAATCAAAGTAGACGTCATGAATGTGAAGTGATAACAGTGTTAGTCAAGTATCCAGATGTGCGCAAAGAAAATACAGCTTAGAAGCACGGAACATTAATATTTCGAAAGAAATCAAAATTGCGGATAAAACAGAACTGGTGAGCGAAATATCAAATGCCAATGTTGGTTCATGTTTGGATGATTTTTGGATTAATAGTGTAAATGACACCAACTCAATAAGAACATTACCGGCAATTGTACTAAAAGTTAGAATGAACAAGCAAGAACACATGTTAGTGGACAGTGGTGCTTGTTGTAACATAATTAATTGGTCGGCAGTAGAAGATATGAACTTAATAGCTCAAGTCAAACCGTGTGACATTAAATTGCAAGGTGTGAATGAGAAAAACTTCGATATATTGGGAAAATAATGTTACCAACAATTTATAAACAATTTTTACATCATATGGAATGGATGGTGACAAAACACAACGTTCCCATACCTATCTTGGGAAGAACCAGAATGGGTCAATTACTTAGTAATTGGAGCTCAAGATTGCTGTCCAAATCTCAGTAAAATAACACCACCAGATACAAACAGTACGATAATGCAAGAACACCTCAAACAGTACATTAGCCAACGAAAGACTTTCCCACCAGAACACGATCTAACCTATTCAACAGTCTGAATGTAAATGAGGCGGGAACAGATTCTTCAGTTATTTACATGTCTACAACAAGCCATAGTTACTCTGGACAAACGCCAAATTCAGTTGCAACAGTGGTTGTCAGTAAAATTAGGGTATAACAACACAGTTAGTCAACAGCACACTGAAGGTCAACCTAATCGATCAGAAACAAACAGGAACACTCAAACACCACAGAACAGTTTAGAGGAACCCCAGAAAGATATGAGCGAAGGAAAAGAAGAAATACATATGAAGGAAGAAGCACAACGAAAAGAAGACACGAAAGAAAATCAGTGAAGAGAAGCACTAAGTTTTCATTACAGGTCATCAGAAAAACGGTGAAGGAATTCACTGCGTTGACCACCTGGAAACTGATTGGAAGATCTATATGAACTGTAGATCGCCGGAATCTTGGAATAAAAGATATTGTATGAAGTAGGAAAAAATTGGTAAAATATGTACGAAGTTAAAGAAAATATAGTATACTGTTACGAAGGAAACAAGTTTTATTTTGTATGAATTAGTATAAAAAAAAAGTGTGCGCATCTAAATACGGAACCTCCAATTTTTGGTACAGTGGGCTCTGCAACCATTCAATTTATTGGACCCTACACAGGATTTGAACCTAAAGACCCCATGCAAAGAGAGTGAGTCAATTTAGTCAATTTGGGGCACTATAAGGAGTACATCTCACATGCATTCTACAAGGAATAAACTCGAGAATCAAGTGATAGATTCAGGGAATTGTATTTCTATCTTCTACAGTAAGTTAAGACTATGTGTTCATACTAGAATATGTACCATCATGGTCGAGACAATCGGCAATGGGTCAGCCTTAAGATATCGTTCGGAATGAGAATAAAGTACCGTATTTGAGCGTTAAATATTTAAGGAGTTAGCATTTGACTACTGCCGCATTTTAGTTTACTTTGGTACATGTCTCAATCTACAGTGCCAAACTCACAAGTAAAAAATGACACCATTCCTTCCTTCATTACTATGAGGTATTAAAAGCGATGTATCCAGCGAGTGGAGCTAGCATATGAAAAATGCTCATCCCACCGACGAACTATTATCATAAATAACGCTGCCATCCTATCTCTCTACAAAACTGAAGGCATCACCAATTTTCCACTGGATGCACATAATTTAAAAAAATACCTTTGTGCTAACCTAGTAACCCACTACATTAATGGATTATAAATGAATACTTCTGAATCTCCCTGTGTCCTTGCGTGCAAATTTGTATCATTTCATTACGGACGTACGAAAATATTTGTTGCAAACGGTAATTATGCATTTTGTCTATGGATCTTGAAGGAACTATTCAATGATAAGTACAATAGTCACATATGTATGCTATTTCAAGTAATAACTAGCATTATCATAAAGATGCGAAAATGTGGGATTAATATAGATTAAAGACTAAAAAATGTGGAAATTCAGAATAGTGGCCTCCGAACACATCTCGCGAATGACGTTCAAAGCCATGCGCTCTTTTTAAATTTAATTGTGGAGCAAACAGACTTAATTTTAAACAATCCGAAACTAATAACGAAAGATGGAACTCTTTTAGTTTAAATAATTGAACCGTTTTACTGATTCTTGTTTTGCCCACAATATTTGTTCTTCAATGAACTTATAGGAAGACAGCTGCTGCAATCAGTCAGGAAATACGAGGCAGCCAAATCAGTGTTTACAGTTCAAAGGGCAGCGCATTCCTCCTCCTCAATTCTTTCCTATAGTCCCGGAGGCAGTCAAATCAGTGTTTGCAACTCGAAAGGTGTAACTCCATTCACTCCTTTATGTACACTATTCCTTCTCATCGTAAGCCATTTCTTCGTTTTGTTTGCTTATGTAAAATGTTATTTACTCCCTCGCATTTTCATTTCTATTTATCAAGATTACATCAACTATCAAAAGAGCGGATGGTTTCAATTTTATCAAGCTCTAACGATAACTCCAACTCTATTTAAAGTGAGAATGCGTTACAATTGTAAATACTTTCATGTTGTTTTAAGCTCTACTAACATTCCTACGACATACCTGATGGGATAAACCGTTGCTGTCACAGCTGGAACATCACGCACTGGAATTACAGGCACTGTAACACCAACAGAAACTTCAGAAGGGCCACTATACACCGTCTGTGATTTCACTTCAGGAACGGTATAATGAGAGTGCTGTATGTTCGCTGATGAAACTTTTGCTGCTCCTAAAACGGGTATAGTTAACGCACCAGTTGTAACTTCCGGCGAAGGCTTCTCACGTTCTTTCTCTTTTTCTGGAACTAAAACAAGCCATACATGTTCTAAATTAGGAGAAAGAAGCCATGACAAAGGAAATAATATTAAAAGAATAAACCTAAGGTCTTAAACTTTAATGGCCTAGATTACAAAAGGCTCTCATACAGACACATTAATTCGTATTTTTAATTCCCAAAATAAGTTATCTTTCGTATTTTTAATTCCAAAAATAAGTTTCTATCTTTTTTACTGGTGCAACGGAATTGCGCACACTCTGAATCCCGAATTGCGGAAAATCTAGACTGACCTGTTTTGCGCACAGATTTTGATACAACGTTGCCATTTTGACAGCTTTAAAATTTGTGCGCAAAACAGGTTTTTTCTTCAAGAGTAGAAGAGGGAAATAATTAGAGACCCTACGATCTCACATCCTGGAAGTATCTCCCTGATGGCTTCGTGAACTGCAGTTTCGAAGTCAAAATGGATCGATCTCAATTTTATTCCAGCTTCTACACTTCTTAATCATTTCCCACAATGTTTTATAAGTTTGCATACTCTTCCCTGGCAAAAACGCATAGAATAGAGGCAAATAAAATCCATTTTAATATGCGTGAATATTATACAACTGGTGAAAATGACCAGGAACATAAGAAAAAGTACCGTCAGCGTAAACCTCATCATCACTTCTCTCAGACAAAAATCTGAAAAGCCAAACGGAAACTGTTGTTAATACATTTGCATTAAAATGTTATTAACACTAATACTACAGTTAAATTATTATAAAAACCTGATAATGAGACATAAAAACAAGCTTTAAACTTTAATATAGACTATTCGAGCTTTTCTTCTATCTGTTTATTACCAAGTGCAGCAATTCCTTATTAAGTTTAAAATTTCAAGCATATGTATAAAAAAAAGAAAGAAAGAAAGAAAGAATATATATATATAAATCACAGCCTTATTCAATCCACTAGTGGATGAGGCATCTCCCCGAAGGGAGGTGTTGGTCTACTGATCCCACGCTGACCAGACGGGTTGGGAGAGAACAGCCGAAGCTCTCACTGTGATTCACTGTCACTGTCTTTCATTCACAGCAGCTCCCCAAATGTACTCACGATGCTGGGTCAATACCGAAATTTTTGAGCCCCCACCGGCAATCGAACCCGTAACCGCTCGAACTGAAGTCGAGCGCGCTACCGACTTGGCTACGCAGCAGCTCATATAATATATAATTAGTACAAAGGAAAGCCGGGAAGGCAATTTAAGGTAAATTTAAGACAAATGAAGGAGAAAAAAGGATAATACTTACAGCTTACTTTCGCATTAGATCACACATGTACACATAAAAAGAGTCACTATATTTCGTGTATTCACACTTTTTCAAGTAGAGAGGAAGAGAGCGAAGTTCACGTGTTCACAAAGTACAAGTTTGAAGAGACAGTGGCGACACGTAGCGGACAAAACATCAAAACTGGAGAAAAACTGACTGCTGTAGCGCGTAGATATCCGGAACTTAAAATAATAATAACTGTATAGCGTGTAAGACAAGGTGGGATCGTAGATGGAAATGTGTTGAAAATGTAGAGGAAAAGGGGAGCTTAGAGTTATTGAAGGTTAAGGCCAGGTTTTATTTTCGCGCTCAAACCGTGAATAAAGGCATTCTCCCGCAGACGGCGTGTTGAGGTGCTTGTCGTAGGGGTAAAATGTATATTATGGCAACCAAGATAGATAGATCAAAATTGGTATTGTGGGACTCGGTGTGCAAGGAAACTGGGGCATCCGGTTTGTTGATAGTACAGAAGTGAATGGTTATTAATTCGAATGTTAAGAGCACAACTTGTTTCCCCCACATAAAATGCATCACAGAACTTGCAGGTTAGGATGTATATAACATTAGGGGTGTGGCATGTACCCTTGGGATTGAGGGTGTACCGACCATTAGCAGTATTGATAGTGATTGTGGGAGAAGTGATGAAAGTGGAGCAGACCTTACATCTGGGTCTCTGGCATGTCTGTGCGCCGGTTTGGTGTGGTGGCAAGGAGGGATTCGTACGGACCAAGATGTTTCTAAGATTAGGTGGATGTTGAAAAACTAATCTCCCTCCTTGCCTTAACCTTCAATAACTCTAAGCTCCCCTTTTCCTCTACATTTTCAACACATTTCCATCTACGATCCCACCTTGTCTTACACGCTATACAGTTATTATTATTTCAAGTTCCGGATATCTACGCGCTACAGCAGTCAGTTTTTCTCCAGTTTTGATGTTTTGTCTGCTACGTGTCGCTACTGTCTCTTCAAACTTGTACTTTGTGAACACGTGAACTTCGCTCTCTTCCTCTCTACTTGAGAAAGTGTGAATACACGAAATATAGTGACTTGACTTTTTTTGTGTGTACATGTGTGATCTAATGCGTTAGTAAGCTGTAAGTAATCCTTTTTTCTCCTTCATTTGTCTTAAATTTACCTTATATATAAGATGGTATACAAGGTAGAAAAAAAGGATACTTACATGGTGAAATCTTGAGATAGGAGCACACGAACTGGAGGCATCTGGATTGCAAATTTACAGGTACAATATTGCACCAGCAAAACTAACAATGTATCTGGTTAATACATAACGAAATACACTGCCATTCTTGAAATCAAGGTTGATATGAAAAATGCTTTACAAGACATTAAATGCTAAAGGAAAATTCTCACTTACCTTTCGGCACTACAGCTGGAGCCTCTTTGGTTGATGTTTTGGGTACAGACTGATTCTCCTCTTTCGAAGGATCGACTTTTTCCGCTCCCTCAGCTGAAGTTGGTTTTTGTTCTACAGACTTTGATTTATCTTCCTTAATGCTTTCCTTCTCTTCTCTATGAACAGGAGCCAAAGCTAATGACTGAACAGGTTGAACTTTCGGCTCAGATGACGATTTCTCAGCAACTGGTTGAGATAACGGTTTCTCAGTAATTGGTTGAGATAAAGGTTTCTCAGTAATTGGTTGAGATAACGGTTTCTCAGTAATTGGTTG